>CAJVQA010007981.1:0-13342 GCA_910591915.1 Cetraspora pellucida | reverse complement strand
ATAGTTGCAAGAATCTTAATAAAGTACTAGCGTGGCTGCTTAAGAGCAAAAAAAAAAAAAAAAAAAAAAAAAAAAAAAATACTTTAAACTTTTATTTGAAATAAGATTATGAATTTGCCAATTCAACTGATTATTAAAAGTGTTTAAATTTTTTATAAAATAATTTAGATTTTATTTTTAGTTTAATTATAATAGTTTAATTAACATTTATATTATTTAATAAGATTTTTATATTATTTTTAACAGCTATAATAGTTACTAGTCAGAAGTTTATTTATTACAGTTTAGTATAGACAATATATAAATCTAACTTTATTTAATCTTTATACTATTATTATACAGTTACTTCAATTAGTACTTATAAATAACCTGTTATACTAGATCTGCTAAGGTCTGAATTAAGCTTATTTGTCTACTATTTTACTATTAAACAATACTAATCTGATATTATTCATTTGTAAAAAGATAAAAAAATTTTTGTTAAGAAAAGAATGTACTAAAAAAAATATATGTAAAGAAAAAACATAAAAAAAAAACAAATACTAAGAAATAAAAGAAAAATAAAGTGCCAACACAAAGTTAGACAGATAGTTACAAATTGTTAAGTCTATATTAGCTTACTAAGAATTATATGTTACTAAATATAATAATTTCTACTTTATTTATATCTAATTAATATATTTAATATTAAAGCTTATATTCTAAAAAAACAATTTAAGCAAAACTAAATTAGCAAAAAATTTTCTATATGTCAAATATTCTGATTTCTTGTTACTGAATCCATTTTTATATATAACTTATCATATTTTTTATTAGATTTTATATTTTAATACTTGTTACATTTTCAACTAATCAATTTATCTTTTACTAAAAATCTCTAATCTTGTTTCATTGTTATGTTTTTTTATAAGATATATGTATTTATACTTTATCTGTAATACAGACTCTTTCAAAATAGAACTAATAAAAAATCCTGATTTGAAAGAATTAATAATGCCAATTTTGATAGAAATAAGCCAGATAGTTTATTTTTTGATAAATTTTTTTTGGAATAAAAATGAAAAGAAAAATTTTTAAAGTATCAATTGTAATGATTATAAGAGTTTATATTATATAGAATACGTAGTATATTTAACTAGTCTTTTATTTTTATTAATGCTTGAATATAGCTTGACAAACATTTTCTTAGTTGTAGTCAAAATTATTTTTCAATAATTCATAAACTTTTATCAGAGAACCAAATTCACAAGAAGTTATTTTTTTAACTTTTTTTTATATCACTTATATACAATCTGAAACTCTTAAACCTAGACATTATATAACAAAACTTTGTTAAATATAAATATACTAACTATATAATATTTATAGGTTAGTATATATAAATAATGTTGGTGTAAAGAATCATTAAAAAAAGTAATTTTTATATTATAAATAGTAGTCAAAATTTTAATATTATATAAAAACATTTTAAGTTTAAAAACTAATAAAATTAAAATTATTTAAGTTAAAATAAAATATCTTACTATAATATATAATTTAAATCTTTACTAATTAAGTTATAAAAAATTTTTTTTAATTAATATTAAGAGTTTGCAAATTATTTATTTTTGTAATATTATTTAGTTTTAAATTTTATTTTAATAATCTATATATATATAGATTTTTTTAAATTAGTTTAAATACTATTTATTTCCCATAGTGGTAAGACTAAAAAGTAAATCCTAATTAGCCAGAGGCCTGAAGGGCCTCCAGTTGATTAAGATTTACTGATTTATTCCCCTATAGTAGAAAATAAGAGTGTTATTTTTTGTTTTATATAACATCATGACAGTGTTTTTTGACTTGAATAACTTTAATCAGTATGACTAAAAAATGGCTATAGAAAGATAATTGCAAACCTAATTTTTGCTTTAATAATACAATCATATTAAAGGAATTTAAAAAACTTCATTTTTAATTATAATGATACTATTATGTTAACTAAAAGAATTACAAAAGTTTTTTGCTTTAAATAATTATTTGTTCTATCAAGAATTTTAAGATCTTCATTTAAGTTGTACTATTATAATGGCTAACAGATTTTAAAACTTTCATCAAGGATAAACCATTATGCAAACTAAAAAGAATTATCTTCAAATTTTATAATATAAAAAATTAAAGTTAACCTGAGAAAATAACAAGAAATGATAAGGAAATAACAAGAAATTTCAGAAAAATAACAACTATTGCTTTAAAATTGATTGCTTTTACTAATTAAAGCAGTGATTATAAGTCAAAAAAACCTGTTATGTGATCATATATAAACATAGAATAATTCAATTTAATTTGCAAGATTTATTATATATAAAACTTTAAAATTTTTTAATTAATTTAGATTTAGTTATTAAATTTCATTTTAAGTCTAATTTAACTCAAAAATTTTTGTAAACTAAGCTAAATTAAAAACACAATATAGGCCTTTAGTTAATGTAATATTATGATACAAATTTAAAAATAATTATTTTTATAATTATATAATGTTAGATATAGACTTATACCTTAATAATATTTGTTATAATATTACAAACTAAAACAATGTAAAAATTTTTAGAAAATATTAATTAAATTTAAAAATTTTATATATAAAAAATTTATATTTAGTACAGAAATACATTTGGTATACCTTATAACAAAATATGTACAAATAAGATTTAAAATTTGAATTAGAATTAAAATTAGAGTTAAGAATAAAGTAAAATTACAAAAAAAACAATTTTTTTTTGGTATTAAAATGATCTTTTTAGTCTTTTAACTTTTTTATTAATGATTTTTTTGATAATATAATTTAGTAAATCATTACAAAAAAGTATACAATTAGTTATACATTTAATTTTTCTATATTACCTATTTAAGGAATTTATCTAAAGGTTCTTTACCAATTGTTATATCTAATACCTCTATTGGATGTTCTGTATTAAATCCTTTGAATATGTAATCTGTATTAATTTCACTGAATATACCTAGATACTTAGATAATTGTTTTAATTTTAGAATTATTTTATCCTTAAGATAAATCCTTTAAAGCCTTTTGTATACATTTTTACAACTAATCCAGTATCACTATAACAGAACTAACACTTGTAGTCAAAGCTAACCATTAAACTGTTATGTTTTTATAGAATTTATACAAACTTTAATATTTACTTTACAGTATATTCCTAGTTCTTAATATACCCTTTTCTTTTTACCAGACTTCCAATTCAGATAACCTATATAAAACTACAACTAGTCTATTAGTATATCAAATCAGTTTAATATTCTTTTCTTTCAATTTATTTTAACAACTTGATTGATAGTATCTTAGAATTTTTCTTATTCCAAAGATTCTTATTTGTCTAAATACTATAATCTTGGTATCTGTTTCTAGTAGTCTAGACTTTACAGTAATATTGTTAAAGATCTAACTATCTTTTTATTCAGATCTTCTTAAATGAACTTCTTGTTATCTAAGTTTAACAAATTTATATGATCATAAAGACTTATCTAGTATTTGCATTATTTGATTGTCAGTTTACATTCTTCTGTATAATTTTAACATTGTACAGATGCTCTATGACCTGTCAGTCATGCTGATGTGACCATTATTACAAATATTCTATCTAATTATTAGTAACAATTGCTGTAATACAAATATTATATAGGTGATTATTCAAATTTTCACTGTTGATAGAATTTGAACATCCAACTTATCACTTAGAAGGTTGACAATCTGATCATTTCACTAAGTTATCACATCCCTAAGAAGAACATTTTTATTATGCTATACAAGTGTTAACATAGTAAAATATTGAGATATTGAAGAGATGCAGAGTGCATCAAAAATAAATATAAATGCTTTAGAATTTAAAAATTTTGAAAAGTTTGAGTTGATACATACTTAGAATTTTAGAGTTTTTGTGAAAATTTATATCTAAAATGTTTTACGGGTTCCTGTCCATTATACAGTATATTTTTTTAATCAATTCTATTTATAACTAAAAAATTCAATCTAGATTATTTATACCATATTTTCGCGAAATAACATCCATCTGCACGTTAATTAGAGTAGCCAATGGGCATTATTTCGAGGCAAAGATTGATTTTGTTTAATAAATATGCTTTTCTAAGTAATGTGTGTGTTATATATAAGCGGTAGTGCTAAGAGAAAACCAGTACTTATATTTACAGATGGGATGTGCGTTATTTAGGGACACGTTTTGAAGCCTCACAATGTTGAGGGAATGCAATTTTCTGAATAATTTCGCGAAAATACAGTAGATTTATCTAAAATACATTTTATTATTAATTTTATTTTATAATTATAAAATATAAGGAATTAAACTTTTGTGCAAACTTTCCAAAGTTTGCACTTGTTTTTATTGTTACTTTTATTATGTCTTTAAAGATTATACATAATCTAAAAAAAATTGTTTATAAAATGGTAATGTTCTTGTATAATAAACTACACAATGCAAAAAAAAAAAACTAATAATTGACATACAAATATAAGTAAATATTAAACTTCAAAATACACATCAAAAATTCTACATTATAAATCCATTTAATACATATAAATAATGAAAAGATAATAAATAAATAAATATTAAATTATTTACGATTAGCTGCTACTACTTTTTGTTCTTCTTCTAATGCTGCAATCATATCTTCATATTGATCTCTACTTTTATTGTCCATTCCATTTGGCAATTTATTCCATTTTCGATTAATATAATCAACCTCAGAACCTTCATATTCATAAGTCATATTCCCCCACCGAGAATTTAAAGCATCAAGTTCATCATCAAGGTTATCTGTCATTGAATTAATTATATTTGAATCTCTTGGACTCGTTTTTATACCATCCTCAATTACACGATAATTGTCCACTGCATGTTCCATTTGATCAAGTAATAATGATATTTTATTCTCTGATTCATGTAATTTTTGTTCAAAGTCTATATTTTCTCTTTCAAGTTTTTTGTTTGTTTCATGAAGTTGTGCAATTTGCCTTTCTAATTCATGATGTTTAAGCTTCCCATTAGTTGAAAGATTATCGCCCACTCTACCCATGCCATCGGCAAGTTGTTGATTTAAGTGTTCATTTAATGCAATTGAGTTATCCAACTCTTTTTTAAGTTGTTCTACTTTATTTGTAGAGACTGCAAGTTGTTCTTTAAGTGCCTGATTTGTTTGCCTTAAAGAGTTATGATCTTTCTGCATTGTTTTGTATTCCTTGCGTAAAGCTTCATATGAAATGTCCAACATTTTTTTCTCTTCTCGTGCATGATCGATTTGTAAACTCAAATCTTTCATTTTTTGTTGCACTTCAGTCATTTCTTGACCAAATTCTTCTTTCTGAACTTCAAGCTGTTTATTGGTAAATTCCTGAAGTTTTGATTCACGAACACCTTTACGTACAGACACTTGGTTTTGGACCTCTGAAAGTTTTTCTTCTAATTCTTCATTTCGATCCTGAGCGACCTTTAGCTGCTTTTGTAAATTCTCTGCATCGATTTTACTTCTATGCAATTCTTCTTTCAATCGTCTTAACATCTTTTCCGTTCCTTGTACATAATGAGTTGCAGTATTATAATCTAATACTGCTTTTGTTAATTTATCTTGGGCTTCTTGAAGTTTTTGTTGAGTTTCAGACAATTTTTTTTCAGTTTCTCTTAAATCATTTTCATTCTTAGATGATGAATCTTGGTTGAGACCTCTGCTATTAATACGTTTAAGCTCTTCTTCTAAAAGTTTCTTTTTATCTTCTTCATGTTGTGCTCTTTGTTCTAATTCTTCGCATTTTGCTATTAATTCTTTATATTGAGAAGCCAATGTTCCTTGACTTGTAACATCCTCCAGTATACCTCTTTCAACCATCACATCTCTCATCATTCCAACTTTGATTTCAGCATCTTCAAGAGCACACGTTTTTTCATCTAAAGTACGTTCTTTCTCACGTAATCTTCCTTTTGTACGTATTACTTCGTCTGAAGACTCTGCTAACCTCCTCTGTAGCATTGCAGTTTCAGAACGTGCTTTAATGAGTGCAGATTCCAATTGTACGATCTTATCCATAGCATTTGTAAGTGAGCTTGAAGATTTTTCAGCTGATTCTTTTGTTTCAGCGTTCATATTTTTTAATGTTTCTATTTCTTGTTCAAGATGAATTACTTGACTTGAAACTCGAGTCGGAACAGTTAAATCTTCATTAGATCGAGAATTGTTCAATAATTTTGTCATTCCATCTTTCATCATATCTCGAACAGCATCCCGTTCTTGTCGAGTTTTGTCTAATAGTCGTTCCATCTCTGCAGCCCTAGCACCAGCACGATCTAAATCTCTCATTTTAATGTCCAACTCAGATCGTAGTCCGGCAGCTTCTTTCTCGAGATTCGATATATCTTGACGTGCCTGCCTCCACAAACTTTCAGCTTCACTTGCACGTTCATTTGCAGCAGCAATAGCTACATTCGCTTTTTCAAGTGCTCGTTGATGTTGTTCAACGGATTGTTGTAAAGATTGTATTTGTGAATGTGAATTTCCACGATTACGATTCAATTCCAGAGTTACCTCTGATAATTGACTTTTGGTTTCACGATGTTGTGATTCAGCGGTGGTGGCACGTGAATGAAGAGTTGCTAATTCTGCCAAGGCTCTTGCATGTGCTTCTTCGGCTTCTTCAGCACGTGAAGTAGCCATTCTTGCACGTTCTTCAGCAGCCTCTCGAGAATTTTTATCATAATTTGAATTTTGTTGTAATTGAACAAGTTGACTTTGAACAGCCTCTTTTTCTGTTAGAGCTCGTGTCAAACGCTTCTCCAACTCTGTTGCTCTTTCAACTTCAATAATTTTCAAATCATGTTCTGATGAATTTGTTAATGCTGCAAGTTTTGCTTTGAAATAAGCAGCTTCTTGTAGGGCAGCAGTACGAACTCTTTCAGAATCTGTAATTTTTTGTGAAGCAATTTGAGCTTGATTTGCAATAGTTGCCTATATGAATATTAAATAAATAAATAAATATATTAAAATGTGGGAATAATCTAAATTTTCCTAATTGGTTACCAAACATAAAAAATTTTTAAATAATACCTTTGCTTTTCTTAATTCTTGCTTAATTTTTGTAATTGCTTCTATTATTTTATATTTTTCAGAACCAAATTCAGAAATATCCATCAAATTATCGATATCAATACCATCTGGAATACCAACATCAGCATCTACTTCTGGTGTATATCCCGCTTTTCTCGCTAATGCTAATTCAGCTCTGAGCCACATCTCACGTTTCTTAAATGAAGCAATACTCATATCTCGCTCTTGTAGTTCATTTATAAAATCACCATTTTCAGAGTTCATTATACGTTCTAAAGAATGATCAACAGCATCAGAAGTTGGAGAACGAATATCTGAATTCGTAGATGTTGGCGATGAAATAGAACTGCCATCATAAAGTACTTGACCATTTGATAACGAACTCGTACTACTAAACGCTGAGGAAGATCCTTTTTGGTTTGGACTATGATTATGTGAACTTGGTGAAGATAAAATAGGCTGGGGAGCAGGACGAGGATTAGTAAAATCACCGTGACGATGATAACCATTGCTTGGATACACTTGTAAATTTGGTTTATTATCTAATTGTACACCATAATTACTAATATTCTCAGGATGTTGAGAAGATAATTGAGGACCAGTAGGAGATGGATTCATAGGTAACTTTTCCATACTTGGTTTATGTTGAATTTGTCGAACACCACTAGCAGGTGATGGAGATTGTTTTCGATTGTTATCCATATTACGTGACTGAGGAGAATTAGACCTGTTCATTCGTTCCATATGCATTACTTGTTCTGGAGTAGATACTCTATCATTATCAACTTGTGAGTTAGGACCGGCTACTCGTGGTGATGAATTTCCAGCACGATTCGGAGAAGTGCTAGGACCACGCGGATATCCCTGCGGACTCACTTTTAAAGAAAAACAAAAGGTTACATTTTTATGCAATTGTCACTAAAACCAGTTTCTAACATTTGATTTTGTTTACCTGACATTGGAATAGTCGTTGGTGAAGGGGTTGATCGATTAGGATCTGTCATTGGGGGTAATGGAAAGCCTGTATACTGTTGAAAATCCTGTTGATTTCTTGTAGATGGTTGTTGTTGTTGTTGTTGAGGAGGAAATCCTTGTTGTTGTTGTTGAGGAAATCCTTGTTGTTGTTGTTGTTGAGGATATCCTTGCTGTTGTTGTTGTTGAGGATATCCTTGTTGCTGCTGTTGCGGAGGATATCCCTGTTGTTGTTGTTGTGGAGGATATCCTTGTTGTATTTGTTGTGGATTGGCGTTTTGTGTGACCGGAGGATATTTTATTTTAGCTGTTTATAAAATTGAAAGTAGAAAATTAGTAAAATCGTATTTTTATTTATTTATTTGTTTTAAATAAATAAATATTAACAATATTGATATAAATAATTACATGTATCTAATATGTGAATTACACCATCTTCATCAGGCCTTGCTCCTTGCGCTTGCGTGGATTCACCACCGAAAACTATAATTTTTTCTTGCGCAGTGGTCATTGTGAGATGAAATCTCGGATTTGGCGAAGGACCCATTTTTTGAAACATATACCACCTTTGATCTAAATATTATTTAAAAAAATCAATATAATTATTATTATTAAATTATATTCTTACATAGTCTACAAAATCAACAAAATCAAAATAATTATTATTATTAAACTATATTCTTACTTACTACTTATCCTAAATGCTGTCAAATCTCCTAATTCTTTTCCTTCTTGTGACATACCGCCAAATACATACATGACATCATCCACAATGGCAGCACCGTGAAACTTCCGAGCAGATGGAATGAAGCCGATGCAGGACAATTCTGACCACGTATTTGTACGTGGATCAAAACACCACATATCATTAAAACATCTATGTGCATCATTTCCACCAAACCTATTGAAGTATTAACAGTTAAAAAAAAAATAAAAATGAAAAAATGAATAAGGAATGAATTTTAAAATAATACTTACATATAAATCTTATCATTATACACACATGATATATGAGCCATTCTTCCCGGAGGCAATTGACTTGCTGGAGTAATAAATTCCCAACCAGCACCGCTCGAATTATCTGTATACGTAAATGAGTAAATAAATAAATATAATTACATTCAAGTATAAAATTATAAAACATTTATGGAACTCACACGTGTTCACATCAAATGCTAACAAGTCATTTAAATAATATCCTTCGAATCGGCCACCAAATATATACATCTTTGATCCGATAACAGCCACAGAATGTCCATATCGACCAATTGGTGGTGTACCATTTACAGAAATTCTACTCCATCTTTTTGTTACTATAGTAAAGAAGTTGAAAAGAATAAATAAGAAATCATGCACACTAAATTTGAAAAATTCAAACGAGAATTATTTTTTTTGGTTTACCGATATCAAGCATGTAAAGATTTTCATCAATTTTTTGCTCTGAAAATTGAGGGTCTTGAACCAATCCACCAAAAACTAGAAAGATTGAAAGTTTAGTAATTGAACCATTGATCTAGCAATTATCAAATATCGTAGGTTGAGACAACTTACCAAACATTTTTGATCCAATATCTGCGTGCGTGTGCAAAGTTCGAGGTGAAGGAACGTCTCCCGCAGTTGAGATACTATGAACATTTAGTGTATCTAAAATTTCAAACATATATATATCAATAAAAAGGGAATTTAATCATCATAGATATTTTTGAATTCGAATAGTATAAAATTTATAAAATTGAAAGTGACATACCAATTTCAACAGAAAAAACATCGTTTCTAGACTTTCCCATATTAACACCGCCAAAAATAAGCAAGTCATTGGCAGACGCCATTTTTGATGCAGTGTGTCCATATCGTGGAAATGGATTAGCAAGACATAATTTTCTTTGAGACCAAGGATAAGAAGATCCAGCCTTTTTACGTCTGCCTTGACTCATTTTTTAAAATTTTAATATTACAGAATAAGAGTTTGGTTTGCAGGCATTAAATTGAAAGAGAAATGTTTTAAAGAAAGTTATTCCAGACTCAAATAAGGTCTTGCTGTGCAATGTTGATTGTGTGATGTGTGTCTTATACTATGAATAAGGAAGCTTTTCTTTTCAAGAGTATCGAATATTATTGCATATAAAGCAAATATGGTAATTAATTTATAAGATCAAGTACAAATTAGCATGTATAATTGTAACATCAGGAACATCCAGTAATTCTTAGCATCGACTTTTGAAATTAATTGCTTCCACGTGATAAATTGTAGGATTAACGAATCCAACGCAAAAAAAAACAAAAAGTTTATGTAAAGCACCTGTAAAATTTTTGATATGGTGAAACAAAAGTATCGAAATATTTCTTAATGCATTCTGTTTACTTGTAATTACTTTAATATGCGCATCATAAAAATAATTAGTTCCGTTTCAAATTATTAGTTTACAACCTGCCTATACTTTTCGACGAGATGATAACGGATTATCTTGTTAATATGCTTTAATTCATGAATAATTTATTATTTATCAATTAACAGCGTTTCCGTAATGCTTTATGGTGAGCGATTCAACTTATTTGCGATAGGTTTAAAAAGAGTTGCACTGAGTAACTTAATATTCTAAGAAAAACTCTATGTTTCTGGTTACGAATGGTCATCATAATGCTGCGCTTCAAAAAATAGAATCGAAATAGTAAAAAGGAATTCATTAACTAGAATTAAATTTTACCACCGCTACGATCACCCACCATACAATCTTTAATACTGTGTATATATTATGATTATCACAAAGATAGAAACACTGCATAGTTGGCAGGCTACGAAATTAAGTTATTAATCATTGGTGTTTCGTTAAAGCTATGGTGTTTGTCATACCTCTTTTGTGATTCCCAGAATTCGAATGATCGCTATCCTGATCGTCCCAATCTTATGAAAAAGATGCCTATGAACTTCCAAATTTTGAGGCTGTCTCTAGCATGAAAATTTCATTATATGCATGTACAGACCGGTTAATCGACTCTCCTCCTAATTATTTGACAAGGAAATATATCGGACTACTATGTAAAGTAACAGAAAATCTGACCTGTGTAAGTTATTTATGTTAAAATAAAAGCCTTAAAGGGACGTCATCCTAAGCGGTAAAACACACTACCTAATTTTGTAATTGTTTAATTTATTTAATCCTTTTACCCGTGAACGTGAAACCTAATATGTATTAGTAGAATTTATTTAATTTGTTTGATTGCTCAAAAAGTGAACGTTATTATGCATGCTTACCAAATATTCGAAATTAATGCGTCAAGTATAATAATGCATAACTCTAAATTATTTTTAGATTTTAATAGCAAAAAATTTGTTAAATACATACTTGTTATTAGTTATTATTCGCTATATATTGCTATTATAGCATTCAAAATGTGTATTTACCTAGGCTGATGTCGTAATAGTTGAATAAACATTAGATTTCTCAAAGATTTAGATTTACATTTAATAAAATTTTGCTACAAAATCTTTTTTACAAATATAAATTTAAAAATTTGCAACCTTTTTTGGTTTTAACCTGTCATGTGCTGGTTACTAGAAATATTTTAACTAGAATTTTGCAAACCTTAGGATATATTGGCAAGACAGATTGCATATAAGTATATTCTATTGTAGTAGTTTAAAATTTTATTCTAATTATAAATATTAATTATAGTTATATATAACAAAAAAAACTGTATAAATTTTTTTTGAATTAGATATAATAATATACTAAATTATATATAATATAAATACATATATATATTTAAATTTTTTTTTTAAATATTAAGGTGAGTACTTGCAACCCAGAATTTTATTGATAGTATATTTGGCTAATGATTGCATTACAATTACAGAAGGCAATTATGAAAAGAATATACAATTAATCACTCATATAACTTTAGTTATTGTCTAATTTAAGTAGTCTGCCCGAAGGTTCTATACTAGCTGTCATACCTGGAACCTGCTTGTAGGTTCTCTATTTAACCATTCTAGTTTCTGTATTCACCCACTTACCTCTATCTATCAACAATCCTAACCAATATCAGTGAAAATATGTCATAATTACTAAGTCTTTAAAGCAATTTTTAGAATCTTTGACCTTGTACTAAACCTTTCAGAATTTTCTGTATTCTATTCTTATAGCTGACCTAGTATTGCTATGACCAAGATCAATACTAGTAGTTAGAGTATACTATTAAACTATTATACTCTTATAGAGTTTATTTTAATCTCGATACTGACTTTATAACATATCCTTATTATTTTGATATTTAATTCAAGTTTCATCAAGTTGTCATTCCAGATAGCCTGAAAAGATAAGTTATAATTATATATCTCTGGTTTACATATTTGCTAACATGTACTCTTTTCTTCTAAAATTTGAAAATTTTAATAATCTGGTTGGTTCATTTGATCTTTCTTCAAAGATCAACATATTTGTCTAGTTTTATAAGTTCTAGCTTCATTTTATAAATTTAGTCTTTACAATAGTACTGTTGAAAGTTTAGGTTATCTCTTTACTTGGGTTTTTCAAGTAAACTTTTATTTTTCTTCTTTTGATTTCTATAATTTATATGGTCATGAAAATTTATTATAAATTTGTACTGCCTAGTATTAATTTGCATTTTTTTATGTAATCACAAACTTTGTCCTAAAAAACAATGTCATGTGACTGTTATGCAAATGACATGTGACCTGCTAGTCATACTGGTATAATATAAATAACAGGTATCTTATCCCAACCAATTGTGAGAGACAGTTAACTATAACACAAAGAAGATTTTCAAATTTTTCATTGACATTGGAATTTGAACTCTGGACCTGTCACTTAGAGTTGACAACTTGACCACTTTACTAGGTTATCACATCTTTATATATATATTTAATAAAAAAAAAAATAACAAATTGAATTTTTTTAAAAACAAAAAATAGATAATTTTTCATAATATATATAAGTTAATGTTTGAATTAATTTTTAGTATAAATGAACATTATATAATTATAATATATATAAATTAACTATTTTAAATTAAAAATTTATAAATAATTATGATCTAAATTAAAGTAAAATATAAATTAGCTTAAGAGTAGGATATATATAAATTATTTTTCATATGATCTAGATAGTATAATGGATTTTTATATAGTAAATTAAAATATATTACTAATAAAACTTTTTTATTTTGGGTGTGGCAACCTAGTGAAGTGGATAGGTTGTCAACCCCCAAGTGGCAGGTCTAGAGTTCAAATCTCAGTGATGGC
>CAJVQA010007980.1:0-13342 GCA_910591915.1 Cetraspora pellucida | reverse complement strand
GTTATTTACACTGATCTATGTAATATCTTTAAGGATGTGTAATTTCTACTCCCATCCTCCTTTCTGGATCCGAAATACCATTTCTGGTCACAAATGTAACTTATTGCATTTCGTGTATTTTTCACGTGATCGGACATGATATCCGGTATCACAATATCCGTCATCACAGTACGTATATATAACCTCTGTTTATTCGCCCGTTTTTTGAGATATTGCACTCATAATGAAAAATAGCAATACTTTAAAAAAATAACTTCGGGATTTAATATAATAATAAATATATGCTGATTAAAAATTAAATATGCAATTTGATCAGATATATATTTCAAATAAATAAAGTGGTTTCTTGTTATCTAGTTGGGTGACTGCATAAAATTAAAACTTTTCTACATTAATGTATATTGCAATTATTATAACCTTTTCTAATAGTTATTTAGTTCAAACTTTTAAAAAGCTAATTTACAAAACAAATATAATTAATATATAAAAATTAAATACAAAACTTCTTTTAAAGCAACTAAAAAAATGAGTACTTAACTAATTGAAAAAGATTTATTTAAAGTCTTGCCTCTTAAACGTAAAAATATTCTAAACTACCTAAAACAATTAGCATAAGATAATAATGTTTGTCAAAATTACAGTATAACCTCGATATATCGGAGTTCAAGAGCTGGGGTGTTTGGTTCAATATGTCAAGGTTTCGATCCATTGAGGTGTCTTAATATAACGAATATATATATATATATATATGGCTATATATTTTCGTTATAGTAAAGTATCTCAATGAATCAACCCTTGATATATCGACCAACTCAAAAGCCTGTACTATTTACGTTACACGAAAAATTAATTCATTATATTGTTAAATATTTAGTATAGCATTATATCAAGATAAATAAAAAAGTTTTCCTTCGTTATACAGTACAACAAGGTTTTGTCATTAAAATTCGTTATATTGAAGTATTTTGTAATCAAAATTTTTAGTTACGTTATATCGAGGTTATACTGTATTTAAACAAGGCTTAAATGTATCATATTTAACTTTTAAACTTATTAAAATAAAATTTATAATGTTAATAATTAAGTCATGAATAAATAATTTTAGTTTCTTTTAAAAAATTCTTTTGTAAACCAGGCAATACCTTATGTATAACTATACATATTTCATATATTCGCCTGAACTTCTTTTTTGCTCTCTAACAAAGTTTCTGAAAACACAGTTTCAAATTCCCTTCAAATTTGAACGTTATCTGATCTAATAAAAGGAATCCTCGTGTTTTGTGGATTTGAGTTGAAGCCTTTTAATGTAATTATCAACAATGTGTTATATCGGTTGTAATTTGTTATAGTTATTATATGGTTGTAAAAAATAACTATTTTATTGCACGGTTTCTGATATATAATCCCGTGCCATAAGTAAATGAAAAAAGCATAGGTTGTTACATAAAACCCGTGCAATAATAACATACAATTGTATGTAAGTTTAGTACAATAATTTAAGGCTAAAGGTATAAAAAATAGTAAATTTAACATTAGTAATTGTCAGAGTTAATATAAGTAAATTTCCTTAAGTTTCTAATAAATCTTGTAGAGCAAGTTATTCCAAAGTTATTAGAATTTTCTCTTTAATAACAGTTAATTTTATTGATTGGCGATCTATCGTTTAAAAAATTTTAACTTTTACTTACCGTATCTGATAAATTTGATGAACTAGTTAATGTTTCAAGTTCCACTTTATATGATCTTCATATTCATTTTCATACTTTACATGATTTTAATATTCATTTTCATACTTTACACGTATTCCATCTAACCATGTTTTCAAAAGCCTGTCTTAATTCTTTGAATATTAACTAATTTATTAAAAGGAATTCATGTGTCTTCAGAGAATTACAAGTCTGACACCAAATTAACGTTATATTATATTAGTTGCAATTTGCACACTTTTCATAATACTTAAGTCTAAACTCATCAATTATAATTTTATAATGTAGGAAACATAACGCTAATTAGTTATGTAATGACGAAAAATGTTATATGTAGCACAAACACTAAATCTTGATAATGCTGTAAAAATAACCAAAAACTGTCCATAAACCAAAATTTCGTTTAGCAGTCGCCTTCCTTGTACTAACAAAAAAAAAAAAAATTTGTTGCAAAATCTTGATGCAAAATAAGCCATAAGCATAGCCCTAATACGTCGGCTAAACATTCAAAAACTGATATGTATGGCGGATTTATTTATGTCAGTAGAAAATTTATGTATGCACGTACATATATACGTTATTGTAACCGTTCACATGACCATTTGATTGCACAGCCCACAGCGTTTTCTTCATCGTTAGAATGTAAAATAAGTTATAGCGAATGTAACATAAGGATATGTTTATTAAACCATAATGCATATAAAGGGCTCTCTCGCTCCACAATATAATTATGGAATCGAATCTTGTCTCTTTAATAAAGATATATAAATAGTACCCAAATCCTCTTTCGAGTACAGTCTAATCACCATATTATCCTCTCATTCATTTACACATTCAACTAATACATACCATAGCATAGCCATATATTACTGCACCCACGTGATCCCTGTATTAATTGTAAATATAATCAATGTTTAACAATCCCAACGACTTATATAATCCAAAATTTAAATATTGGTTATAATTTTAAAATTATTTACGAACTTTATAAGATTGAACGACCTGGAGACGCAAGCTTGTCCTGTCGAAAACTTTTTTATGCTTTAATGTGGATTTTTTTTATTGTGTTTTTTATTTTATTTTATTTATCTGTATTGCGCATTTTTTATTAATTATGTGAATTTTTTATTATTTATTTGTTTTGTGCATTTTTTATTTATACGATTTGTTTATTTTTTTTACTTAAAGTATTAAAGCATTTTTTCTAATACAATTAAATTTTATTATAAAGAATTTTTATAAGTTTTCGATTTCTTTATGTAAAAGTTTGCTTTTTTCACGCAAAAGAACTTTAATAATATAATTAATATCATTGTTTGTGTTATATACTTTATCGCCTGGGCATATAATTTTAAATTTTTTAAAAATTTCACCGATTGAGAAATGACCTAGGTCATTTCAAAATTCAAGAATGACCTAGGTCAATTCGGAATCGACCTAAATTGCAAAATGACTCAGAACAATGATACGTATAAATTTTCAGAAGATATAATTAAGGAAAGACACTAAATAGGTAAAAGTACCCAATGCTTTCCTCAGGTTCACAACAAAGTATGGATTCTGTACTAGGTTTGGCTAATTATTCAGCCTGCATTAAGCTAATTTTGATAATAAAGTCAAACCAAATTTTATACCAAAATTGTAAGAAGTGTTTGTTTTATTTATTCGAGCACAAAAATATAAGTAAACTTTAAAAGTATAAAATTTTTTTCTTGATTTTACCGATTGAAATAGAAAAAACATCCACAGGACCATATTTGCTACTATTTTATGAATAAAGTACAGATTTAAAAGAATATATGCTCGCAATAGAAATTTTGTTATTTTTTCTTTAATAATTTTTAATATATAATAAAATATTATCAGAGCACTCTTAACATACGTATAAAATTAAAAAGAAATAGTTGAGCTAAAAAACTAATAGTATAGGCCGCGTTACAAGAATATAATTATCTATGTTATTTAAATGTTAATATAGGATCACAATAATAACATCCTTAAATTTTTTATTGTAAAGAATAAATTGATGATATAGTAAGTAATAAAAAATATATAGTATAAATTAACAGCCAGTACAGATTATTGTACTTGGATTACTTGCATAATCAGGATTAGTAAAACAGTTATTGCAAGAAAATGTACATTTATCATTTGATGTTTCAATTATGGTATCTTGGCTACAAGTAAACTGTAAAGTTGGAATTGGATAAGTACCAAAGTTGCAGAAAGGAGATGAAGTTTGACATTGAACAAAATAAGCATCCCCAGCCACATCAGGCCAAATAGTACATTGAGCATATGGATCGCATTCATTATCCAGACTCGCGATTTGATTTTTAATCATACAATGGTACCAATGTGGTATTGATTTAGCAGGACATTTATCCTCTTGTTCCTGACGTTTATCTCTGTTTCTAGCGATTAATGTAGATGTTAAAACGACTTCTGAGAAAAGCCCGAGAATAAATAATTGCAGTAAAATAATGAACTTCATCTAAAACCAAAATAAATTATTGAGAAAAATGAGATATCTATAAAAAAAATTGACAACAAAAAATTATATTTACCTTGTATTTAACTTTCCGTGTTAAAATTTTTTTATTAAAGAGAAGAGAAAACATATGATATTTATAATCATCACAATTCAAAGAAACATGGATACCAATATGTATGGTATTTTTGTCTTGAACAAATACATTTCGAGCAAAGCTTAATTAATTATATGTATGGTATTTTTGTCTTGAACGAATACATTTCGAGCAAAGCTTAATTAATGATATGTATATACATGTATGTGTTATCATTTAATGAAAAATACAAATTAAAAAATTTGAGTAAAGCACCAATCATAGAGTAGACGATGTGAATATATGTACATATGTGGTCACATTTCCGCTATAACCATCACAATTCAAGAGACATAGATACAAATAGGCATGGTATTTTTGGCTTGAACAAATAAATATGAGTGCGTGAGAGTGAAAACCTGTACGTATTATCATTTAAGCAAATTAAAGAAATTTGTGTCATAAATAACGCTAAGGATCAAGATGTGACTAATTATTGAGTGACAAATATGTATCAACTACGTTATTATATATAAATAAATTAGTTGTGCTTATTTGTCACGAAATTCTTTGTCACACCAAGGCGGATCGGGGTGACCAATCTTTTATGTGACAAATAAGCATCAACTGATTATTTATATAAATAAATTAGTCAGAGTTTATTTGTTACTCCTCATCGGTCATCACTTGATCCCAGAAATTTAGAACCCAGAATTATTACGTATGTCAAATTAATTAATGCAAAAAAAAAACAAAAAATTAATAAATTAATAAAACTTTTCGTATGTTTAACTTATCGATAAATACAACTTTTTTTCTTATTGATTTTTAAAATGCAAAGTTATGACCTTTTGATGAGTGAAACCTTTGGTCGAATATTGAAAACTTTTATACGTCAAAGGAAAAACAATCGCTGTTTAATGGATCAAATAAATATAATCAATGTTTAACTGTAATTAAAAATCCAATGAATTATATAACCCAAAATTTAAATATTGGGTAACATAATTTTAAAGTTATTTACATTGGTGCAACTGAAGAACTTTTTACGATTAAACGACCTGAGGACGCAAGTTTGTCTTGCTGAAAACTTTTTATGCTTTAATATGCATTTTTTTATTGCGTTTATTTATTTATTTATTTATTTTTATTGCGCATTTTTATTAATTATGTAAATTTTTTATTATTTATTTGTATTGCGCATTATTTATTTATACGAATTTTCTTATTATAATGGATTCTTATAAGTATTGATTTCTTTATGTAAAAGCTTGCTTTTTTCATGCAAAATAAGTTTAATAATATAATTAATATTATTTTTTAAAAAATTCACCGATAGAGAAGTGACCTGGATCATTTCAAAATTCAAGAATGACCTAGGTCAATTTTAAATCGTGTGAAATGATTCAGAACATTATACGTATTTGTATATTGATGTGCGAATTGATGATCACCTATTTAACATGGAAAGATGGAAAGATGCATACCATATTGTACTACGTTACCTGCACATACCTAACACATAAAATTTTTTGCGTTATCGTTATTTAAATGGTTGTACGTATTCTAATTGAAAATGAGCCTTAGGAAATTATTTATAAAAAATCGGTTGCCTTTTATATTAAACTATAAGAGGAAACCTCTCATTTACAATGATTGGAATAAATCCTACAGAACAAGTTCTGTATGTTTAGATCGAGTTCATGAACCAATTTCTAACGGACCTCTGTCTGGAATTAGAGTAGTGGATCTTACACGTATATTAGGTATGAATTTTTAGAGATTGAAATTTCAGTTCATAATAATACCAATAATAATATTAATACATTTTATTATTAAAAAATTTAGCTGGACCTTATTGTACTATGTTATTGGGAGATTTGGGGTAAATTAATTATGAAAATTTAAAATATAACTTGCATGACATTAAATGTTTTTATAGTTATGTGAAATTTAATAATTATGTATATTATTTAGTGCTGAAGTAATAAAAGTTGAAAATCCAAAAATTGGTGATGATACTCGTACATGGGGGCCACCTTGGGCAACAAATAAAGACCCTAATGACCGTTCAACACCAGAAAGTGCTTACTTTTTGTCAATTAACAGGAATAAAAAGTCCATTACTGTAAATTTAAAGTCACCTTCTGGTATTGATATAATAAAAGATCTGGTTAAACAGAGTGACATATTAGTGGAAAATTACATTCCTGGAAAGTTGGATAAAATGGGATTGGGTTTTAATGAATTGAGTAAAATTAATCCACAGTTAATCTATGCTTCAATCACTGGTAAATAAGTTTAGATAAAATTGGTACATAGTTTCTATTCGTTTAAATCAATTTAAAATTCCAAGTCTAAAACGTACTATCATAAAAAGGTTATGGCCAAACAGGGCCTTATTCGAATAATGCTGGATATGATGTAGTGATAGAGGTGGGTGGCATGCTATTTTGTTAGTTATTTTTCAATTAATTAATCAAAAGTTTTTTTAGGCAGAGGCTGGTTTAATGTATATTACAGGTGAAGAGGACGGTCCACCCGTAAAGGTTGGTGTGGCTATAACAGGTATAGTCTTTGTTTTGATAATAATAATTTTGAACGTTAAGATTACAAGATTATTAAGTTTATTTCTAATTATCTAAATTTTTTAATTGCCAAGATTTGACAACAGGTACATTACGCTAAAATCTTTAGATAGTAATTAAATTAATTTGAACTAAATCAGTTCTTAACTTACATTATAAAGGACTTTACACACATGGTGCAATTATGGCTGCACTTATATCAAGAAGCAAAACAAATCTTGGTCAAAGAATAGATTGCTCACTTATTGAATGTCAAGTTGCTTCATTAGCAAACATTGCTAGCAATTATCTTATCTCTAATCAAGAAGCTAAACGAATGGGTACATCTCATCCTTCTATCGTTCCTTATCAAGTATTTCCAACGAAAGATGGTTTTATTATGATTGGTGCTGGGAATGATAAGCAGTTTAAAATTTTGTGCAATATAATTGACAGAGATGAATTAATGAATGATCCAAGATTTGCTACAAATTCGGATCGTGTACTTCATCGTAAAGAATTAGTATCTCTTTTAGAGGAAAGATTCAAGAATGAAACAACTGATCATTGGCTATCATTATTATTTGATAAGGAAATTCCTTTTGGTCCAATTAATAATATTCAGCGAACTTTTGAACATCCTCAAATTCTTGCTCGTGGAATGATACAAGAAGTTGATCATCCTAAAGCTGGCAAAATTAAGCTAACAGGTTAGATACTTAGATATTTAGTTACTTGAAATGGTTATTTTATTTGTAATATTATATTTTTATTATGATTTTTAGGTATTCCTGTTAAATATAGTAAAGAAGATTTAAAAATAAGGTCGCCTCCTCCGACACTTGGACAACATACTCGTGAAATTTTATCTAATTTGTTACATTACACCAATGAGCAAATAGCTATTTTAGAAGAAAATGGTGATATTTAAATGTTTATTAAAACATTGTTAACTTTTTTTATTTTAGATAACAGACCTTTTTCATTTTCGTTTCGTTAATATTTTTCTTTTTGTTTTGAAATCGTAAAAATCATTTTTTTGAAATAATATCTTAAGATAGTAATTAAGTACCATATTTTACGTATATTTTTTCGTTACATATAATTTTTTCATCATATTGATAGTAATTTAGAACTGCAAATTAATTTATAAACCAGTAATAGATATATTGTGTGAAGCTTTTACGTCAATATGTTTATTATGAAAAGAAAAAATTATTTTACTTATGGAGTCTTGAGCGTATTAAAATATAAACAACTTAAAAACCTCGATCCATATTTAAAAACCGAACCATGATCATGATTATGTTTTTAACGTAATAAAAAAACTGAATTGTAAATGAATAATTCATGTAGCAGTAGATTTGAAACCATTGTACTATAATTATAGTTTCAAAGCTTTTAATCAAACGTTTATTTGGTTTAAATTCATATTACAGTATTAACGATAAGTCTATTTGAACAGTTTATTTGTCGAACATTACATAGATATTTTCACATTATTTTTGTACCTACCAAACATAAATCAACTGATAAAAACTAACATTTGGCAGATGCAAAATCACATGAATTGGTAGTGCCCGAAGACTTTTCATGAGCATTGTAGATAACTGTTCCTGCATTACACACCTAGAAAGTTTCGCCGAAAATTAGAGTTAGGTTTGGCTATTAAGATTAATAGAAAGATCTTTAGTGGTATCAAAATTTCGCAAAGAAACACTTTTGTTAGTGCGCAGAGGTGTTCCATGGATTTTTTTTTGCGTTACACTTGATCTTGAAATCTAATTGGCCAGCGAAATTTTTTGGGTTGATAATCTCTATTCTTGCCTTTTATTATTCATGTGGTAGCACATAGCAATAATACATCTCCTTTTTTGTACTTCGTATTCATCGTATGCTATCTTTCACTTTAGTTGCTTAGCTTTTTGTCGTATAAAATGGCTATAGAATTGTTTAAAAAACTTTCAAGCGATTTAACTAATCTCCTTGAAAGTGAAGAAGATTATAATGTAGTAATTAAAGTCGGTCAAATGCCAAATCAACAAATTTTTAAGACACATACAATCATTTTGAATTCTCGATGTCCTTACCTTCGTGAGGAGTTGGCTAAGATAAACTATGACCAAAAAAATTGTAAAACAATTAATATGCCACATATTTCTGTTAATGGTTTTGAAATTGTTATTAAGTAAGTTATAATGATAATTTTTTAAATTAAATTTAAAATTATAGTAATTAAATATGATTTTAAAATTGTTATAGGTATATTTATGGTGGTATAGTTCTATTCGATAATGTCAATGCATCTACAATTCTCGACCTTTTATCTATTGCTTGTGAATTTGGTCTTGAAGAATTAGTAAATGCTACGCAAACACAATTAGTCAAGAATAATGGATCATGGATACGTTTGAATTTTGCTAAAGTTTATAAGACATCTTTTAAAAATGATAATCTTAAAATTTTACAAGAGTTTTGTAATGACATTATTGCTAAACATCCAAGTATAGCTTTTGATTCTGAAGATTTTGAAAATTTTTCGGAAAAGGCATTGATCTCTCTTTTGAAACTTGACAACTTACAAATGGATGAAGGAAAAATTTGGGATCATGTTATTCGTTGGGGAATTGCTCAAAACCCTAATCTAGATTCTAATCCTTCACAATGGTCTGATGCAAATTTCTTAACTTTAAAAACTACCCTCAAAAACTGCCTACCTCATATCCGATACTTTCAAATTGTTGGTGAAGACGTTATTGAAAAATTATATCTATATCAACAAATTTTTGAACCTGCTTTGTGGAAAGATATTTTGACAAAATTTGTAGCTCCAAATAAGCCCATTACTTCGACTATTTTACCTCCTCGCAAAATCTCGAATGCTTCATTACCACGAAGAAATACTGAAAATTCGATTTATTTTGATTGTAAGTACACAAAATGTAATATATCGAATTGTTAAATTATAATTTTTATAATAATTAATTTGTCGTAAAATTCTAGTTATATATCAAAGTGATAATGAATTTGAAAGCATGTACCAAGAAATACTGAAACTTTTTGTAAGCACACAAAATGTAATACGTACATGAAATTGTTACAGGTTTCACATACCAAGTTCGTACAAACTGATAACCAAATTCGTACATATAGCTAAATTAATACTCTGATTAAATAGTGATATCTCATAATCTAGCAATTATAATCATATAATTTTGATACCATTAGATTTGTATTGTCAAGATGAATCCAACAGTACCATCACACAATCATAATTACTAGATCATGAGATATTACTTATTACTATTTAATCAGAGTATTAATTTAGCTATATATACGAATTTGATTCAGTCTATACGAACTTGGTATGTGAAACCTGTAAAATATAATTTTTATGACAATTAATTTATCATAAATTCTAGATACAAGTGATGATGAATTTGAAAGTAATATACCAAGAACTACTGAAACTTTTTGTAAGTACACAAAATGTAATACATGAAATTGTTACAGGTTTCGCATACCAAGTTCGTACAAACTGACTGACAATCAAATTTGTACATATAGCTAAATTAATACTCTGATTAAATAGTGAAATCTCATAATCTAGCAATTATAATCACGTAATTTTGATAACATTAGATTTGTCTTGTCAAGACGAATCCAACAGTACCAAATCACACAATCATAATTACTAGATCATGAGATATTACTATTTAATCAGAGTATTAATTTAGCTATATGTACGAATTTAATTGTCAGCTTATACGAACTTGGTATGTGAAACTTGTAAATTATAATTTTTATGATAATTAATATATCATAAATTCTAGATACAAGTGATAATGAATTTGAAAACAATGCACAAAGAAATACTGAAACTTCTTGTAAGTACACAAAATGTAATACATGAAATTGTTAAATTATGATTTATATGACGATTAATCTATCGTAAAATTCTAGTTAAATATCCAAATTATAGTGAATTTAAGTGGTATGAATGATTTTTTCATTCTCTATTGTTTGTTTTCACATATATTCCATCGCGTCCTATGTCTATATGATCCTTACTGCTTTGTCAAAATTTAACATGATTACTACTATTTGATCACATGTATATCATAAAAAATTTGGTTTGTTTAAAAAACTAGAACCAAATATCGATACTACTATACACATAGTTGACTTAACAAACTAGGCTTGTAAATTGATTCTAAAAACCACAATCAATGATTGAACATCCTAAAATCGATTATTGCGCTTTGCAAAAAGTGTAACCCTACAAATTTCCTGTCATCAATTTCGGAGATTCTAAATCTTCTATCAATCATATATTCAATCAGTAATATTTCTATCTATTTTGAAATCTGTAAAATTCTTAGAATCGAAAAATCGCCTAATTTCCTGTGATTTTACATGTTATCATGATTTGTGAGGGTCAACCTTTTTTGCAAAGCGCAATAATAATATATTGTAATTTTCAATGCTACTTAATTTCTCGATACCTATTTTATTTCTCTTATCAAACCATCTTATTTTTTGGCAGATTAAAGTATTTATAAGAAAAATAAAATATCAAAATCATGTTTTGTCAGTAAATTAGATGGTTAATATTTCAAAAAAATTAATTTTAAAACATTATATATATAAAGGTTTTTTCTTAACAGTAAGATTTTTTTGTCTTTATATATATAATATAAAATATTTAAATAGTTTTATATTTATTTATTTATATAAATATATTTTTATTAAACATTTTATTAAAATAAATTTACTTTATATATTAATATTTTTTAAAAAAATTTTAGATTATAATTTTGGTGTTTCAGATTTTAGAGTTTCAAATTTTTTTAATAAATTCAAAACTAGTCTCAGATTAGAGCATTCAAACTAGTTTCAGGCAGGTTTCATTTCAAGTTCCAACTCTAATTTAAATTATAATTTGTAATTAGATATTTAAACGCATGTGTATATCTGTTAATCTATATGCAGAATGAATTTATATGTATTAAATTTATTATTGTAAGATCAATAAATTTTATTTATTCTATCAATATACATAATCTATTATCATCTTTCTATATATTTTCATTAAATATCACAAAATCTTAATTTGAAAATATAGATCTTAACAAAATCTACTTATACTCTTGCTAACAACACTAACCTAAATCTTTTAATTTTTTTTAAAAAAAATTAAAAAGACATATTCAAAAAATTTAAAAATCACACATAATAAATACAAATTTTAATATCATTTACAATTTAAATACCAATAACTACTAATTATCAAATTTATCTGTTATAACAACGTTACTAAAACTTAATACTATTTTTTATTGAATTTGAAATCATTCTGCAAAGAGATGTAAAAAAATATATTAGTAAAAATCTAAAAAAAGTAAAACAAAGTATCATTTTAAAAATAAAAATGACAAAAAATAGTAAAAATATAAAAAAGAATAAACATATCATATAACCTATTGTTTATAAACCACAAACAATGTCTTGAAGAAACTATATATATAAAAATGAAAAAGTTAAATCGCATAGTTTAAATAGATTACAAACCCAATAGAATGTTTTAGAATACTTAAAAAGTGATTCTCATCTAACTTTCGGATTACCTATGGGAATTCATATTCAACACTTCTTGCCATTAAAGATACAGAATTTCGAAACTTTAATAATATAATACTTTAGTATGACGTGATAATCTACAAAAATCAGCCAATCACAATAAAAGTTCGCTATTCTCGTGTACTTACCTAAGGATTTATTTATAAATAATCGATTAGAGAAGTTTTAATCAATTATAAAGATCGATTTGTAAATTAATTTTATACTCACTGACTTATAATTTAATTTATATAGAACCAATTAGAGAAGTTTTATCCAATTATAAAGATTCGATTTGTAAATTAATCAATACTTACAATCTAATAATTAATTTGTATAAAACTGATTAGAGAAGTTTTATCAATTATAAAAATTCGAGTTGTAAATCAATTTTAAACTCACTGGCTAATAATTTAATTTATATATAATTGATTAAGGAAGTTCCATTCAATTATTTAATATTATAAGGTTTCAATTTATAAATTGATTTATACGTCTACAGTACTTACCAGCTAAAAATTAATTTATATATAATCGATTAGATAAGTTTTATTCAATTATAAAGATCCAAATAATTTAATATATATATAATCGATTCGAAAAGTTTTAATCAATTATAAAGATCCGGTTTGTAAATTAATTTATACGTGTACTTACCATCTAAGAATTAATTCATATATAATCGATTAGAGAAGTTTTATTCAAATATAAAGATTAGATTTGTAAATTAATTTTATACTTACTGGCTAATAATTAATTTATATATAATTGATTAGGGAATTTTTATTCAATTAATTAATATTATAAATTAATTAATATTATAAGGTTTCAATTTATAAATTAATTTATACATGTATTGTACTTACCAGCTAAGAATTAATTT
>CAJVQA010007979.1:0-13342 GCA_910591915.1 Cetraspora pellucida | reverse complement strand
ATTCTTTATTTAGTATTATATAGAATTTTTAAAGCCTAGCACAGACAAAAATAGTGCCTTCATGTTTTTTGTTTTTTTTTTGTTTCTTTTTGTTATATTTTTCTTTTTCTTTTGATTTATGTTTAGGTTTTGTAGTTAGTCCCCCCTTTTTCTTTATTCCTTTCTAGTTTTTTTTTTTAGTATATCTTGTTGTTCTTTAGACAAGGATTATAGAATCCTCTTGCTCGATAATTAAAAGAGAAGAAAAAACGAATCAAAGATGAAGCTAGAAAGACATTTTGGAGCTTGTCATGAAAGGGGAAAGACCCTTTCATTATGGACTTTAAGTAGTATGATAAGTGATTTACTTCTGCTTGGAGTAATGCGGCAGGTCTGCACTTAGGCACCATTAGGGTAGCCGGGTGATGCTAGACTTAGTTGTTAAACATCGATGTAATTGTTGTAATTACTAGAATATTAATAAAATACTAGCATGACTGCCTAAGGTTAAAAAAAAAAAAAAAAAAAAAAAAAGTGAAAAATATAGTATTTATATATATGATAAAGTGGTAGAGAATTTAAAAGGTTTTGGTATTTTGAAATTATAGGTTGAGAGTTTGTATATATATTTACAGTACAGTTTTTATAAGTAGTAATAAGAGCAGATAAGATAGCAGTAAGTTCTGCTTTGAATAACCAAAGCCAAAGTTTAACTTGTATCTAAAATATATACAATATAGAATTATTGTTAACTTGAACTCATCCAATGCCCATAAAGCATTGAGAGGTACTCAATTAATAACAGAGCCATCAGTATAGAAATGGAGTTCTTATTGGTTAATCTTGTAATTGGCAATTTGTTAAAGTTTATAAGTTAGTATACAGGGTTTAAAGATAGTTGAAATTAAGTTTGTTGAAATAATAATATTAAATAGGCTTAGAGTTTGGGTAGGATGTTTGATTGCAACTGAGTATAAGAGGTTCAAATAATTAGCATTAAAGTTAAAAGTTTTGTTATTTGTATTAACTTAATCAAAAAATTGAATTAAAAGATTAGTAAGAATAGTAATTGTATATTTGTTATTAATTGTATGTGAATTAAGTAAACAACTAAGATATGCTTGTAATTGAATAAGTACAAGAGAATATATGCAGGTAATTTGTGATTCATTTTCACAGTGCCAAATTAAGAAGGTTGTTTTTTGGCTTTATCAGTAATGATTTGGTTATCAAGTATTGTAATAAGTCAGAGTTTTTTATATAATAAAAAGTATCCAGTTGTGTAGCTATAGTAGTTAGTATTAGATAGATGTAAGTATAAGTATAGTATACAGTTAACCAAATCTCACTTACTATTCCCATCTTAGAATGATAAAACATGGATTCACCCAACTCTTAATGCCATACTATTTTATAAAAACAGAAACATGTTACTTCACTTGATCTACTTATTTTTATCAAAGTCTGAACAAACTAGCTGATCAAGCTAAAAACTTTGTTTGTGAACAAAACAAAATTAAAACTAATTCCAAATGTTGTAATTATTACTTATATTGCTATCTCTCTCTTTATTACCAAACCACTGCCAAAAATCATAACATACAGTCTCTGTTCAAGGAGGAGGCTATCAATTTTTTAACAAAAAACATTATTGATACCAAATTTCTTGTTCAAATTATTATATACTTTGATGTTATTAAAAACTAAAAACCAACTTATCTACAAATTGTTAAATATTTTAATAATACTGCTTATCTAGTAGTTGAAAAATTTGTATCAAAAAAATTTAATCTTGACTTCCAACCAGTATATATTCTTGACTCTCTCTTTTTACAGTCTTCTTTTTAAGCTTTTTGTTTTCTACAACCAACATTGAAGCAGTCACTACCTTATTAAAAGATACAACCAATGTAGTTAATAAAGAAAATGAAACAAATAGACAGGTGGATAAGTCTATGTATGTGGAAGGCCAGAATAATGATGATTAAATCCAATATACAGAGCAGACTATGGTACCTTGCACAGCTGAAAGAGCCAAGCATACAGTGATCAAGCCTATAGAAGACAATTTTGAAAGATCATTTACAATATCTTTAATTTTTTATGATCTTTATACATGCTTTAACAAATTCTTTCATTACTACAATTTATCACTTCTTCCTTATAGCCAAACTATTCAAACTCTTATTCATATATTAACAAATATAACAATAACGAAACTGTATCTAGTATTACATTTTCTGTTAATTCATCTTATAAAGAAACTCACATATATTTTTCTAATGACACTCTTTTACCAAATTATATTATTATCATTTCATATCTTCTTTTTTTATTTTACAACCTACTTTTAAGATCTAATTCCTTTAATTCTGCTTCTATTATACCTAACCTATTTCTTGACAATTATTCTCTAATCCTTTCTAATCATGGTTCTCCTTTACTCTTATCTAATTCAATTTTACATCATCTTTATCTTAACATTGTCATACATAATGTTAGAGGCTTCAATAAACCTACCAAAAGAGAAGCCTGGCAAGACTATTGTCTTAACTATGACATATCTATTGCAAGCATTACAGAAACTAAAATTTTTATCAAAACTAACTTCTTCTTTTGCAATAATAACTTCTTTACCTATTATTGATCTAACTCTTCTACTTCTATTGAAGGCACTGCTATTATGATTTACAATTATCTTAAACATCATATTTACAGTATTCATATCCATCCTGAAAATACTATAGCACTTAATATTTTCTTCTGAAGTAATATTAAGCTTCATATCATCTTAATATACCTGTCATAACTGATATCTCTACTTGTAATCAAACTTAAAACACTGTTATTAACTGGATTTAACAAGCTTCTCAACTTCACATTTATCCTATTATTCTTGGTGATTTTAATGCACAAGATAATACTTACAGTTCTTCTTCTAAATACAAACTTATCAACTTTCTTAACAACACCAATATGTATGATATTAGTGTTCATTTCAATAACAAACACTTCATCTGGTCTAACAATGCTAGTAGTAGTTATATTGACTACATTTGGACTGACCAATTTAATATACAATTTCTTTTTTTTTATAGTCTTGATAACAGCCAAACCTCAATCTCTAGTGACTATCTTATTCTTTCTTTCATATAGACATTCTCACATACCTATAGCAAACCCTTATGTAAACATACTGGTATTAGTTATTGTATCTTTAACTACAAGTCTATGTTACAGAAAACTGAGAATTTTTTGAAGATACCTTATCCAACAACTCTTACTACACAAAACTCCTATCAATAGTGAAACTGATAAAAGTATTGAAACAACCTGGCACAAAATTCAAAGCTCTATTATTTACTCTACTACTCATACTATTCTTAATAAAGTTTCTTATAAATGCAGCTACAACTATCAATACTCACCTTACAGTACTCTATTACATTTATTACTTAAAAAACTTAGTTATATTATCAAACTTGTTAAAAAACTTACTCAACATTCTGACATTTCTAATATTAACCAAAATATCTTCCAAATTAACAAACAGTCTCATTATGATCTTTAACTACTTAACTTCACCAATTCATCTTGTATTCAACCATGGCTTCAACATACTTATTCTATCTGAAAACAACTTTTTCATGCTTGCTATCTTGAAAACTCTCTTTTACTTTAACAACAAATTAATAAAACTATTAACAAAAGATGTGTTACTCTTACAACACATCCTACTTAAGCTATCAATAGCATTCTTAACTGTTACTACCAACCTGTCCACTTCTTTAATATAAAACTGTCGAATAAGCTTATAACTGATCCACTACTTATTAAACAGCATTTTCAATCACATTTTCATGACTGGACTGTATTTAAACCTATTGATGAAACTCACTTCAATACCTTTTGGCAACAACACTATATTCTACTACTTTATATCAATCCAACTTGATACCAATCACTTAACTCTTCTATTACAAATAAAGAACTTTTTCAAACACTTTCTCAGCTTTCTAAAAATAAAGCCTGTAGCCCTACAGGCATTAGTTATAAAATGCTCAAACATATTAGCTCTGAATGCACTTCTGCTATTACTAGTCTTTTTAATTATTGTCTTTTGGAAAACAGAATTTCTAAGTAATGAAAACATAGCAGAATCTAATTTATTCTCAAATGCAACTCCTTTGATGGTAATCTTAATCTTACTCAACTCATTAGCCTTGTTGAACATATTCATAAACTATATACTAAAATTCTTACAAACAGACTAAGCATTATATTTTTTTCTAATCTTATTCTTTTACCTTTTAATTATGTTGCACTTTCCAACAATAGCACTTTAATTTCTATTTACATCCTCAATAATCTTATTGAAAATACTATTTACAATTATAAGAACATTTGGCTACTTTTATAAGATATAAGTAAAGCATATAATTCTGTTAACTTTACTCTTTTTAAACATTCACTTTCTTGTTTAGCACTTTCTTTATCTATTATCAATATTCTCTCTGATCTTTTGACTGATTGCCACAACCAAGTCATTACTAACCTTGGTCTTACTTTCTCATACTCAGTTTACAATAGCATTGACCAAGGTAAAACCATTACTCCTTTATTATAGCACATATATTATGATTCACTTATCTTATATATATATGCACAAGTATTTGGTTATATCTTATAATTCTTTTAGGCAACTAATCTTAAACTCTGAACATTTAACTCATTACAAAAACAATGCTCTGTTTTTGCATATATAGATGATACTCTTTGGGTTACTTCATCACAAAATAAGCATTCCAACATATTATCTATAGCTGAATCATTTTATACTATAGCTAATATTCAAGTTATCCCCTTAAAATCTATCCTGGTTATCAATAATCCTCCATTTCACTACACTCCTATTTCTTATAATAATCATCTTCTTTCACTTCATTCTCCTAAACAACCCTTTAAATTTTTAGATTGCTAGTTCACTTTAGACAATAGACTATCTAAACAAACAAAACTGCTTATTGCTAAATCCTCTTAACTCATTCAAATTGCTAAAACTAAATGTATTACTGACTCACATGCCCATTATATTATTAATACAGTTATTATTCCTACCCTTGAATATTATCTTCAAAACATTGTAGTTAGTCAGCCTACTTGTAATAAAATCTTTATTTAGCATATTGGTTTTGTTAAACTAAAAGCTAAACTTTGTTATATAATACTTTCTAGTACTTTTTTACATCTACAAATCTACAACATCAAACACATCTGAGATATTCAACTACAACACCATATTCCTAACCTTCTTAAATAACTTAATAATTCTAATCTATTAGATACATTAACTTGCATTCAAATTTAACAATTACAAAACAACCTTTGGTCTTTTACCAACATCTTCTTATATTCTAATCCAATTATTGATAGTTCCAACTATCTAACTACAAACTTTAAAATCATTTAACTTATTAAGCATATTGGCTGGACATTTTTTATTAACCCAACTTATAACATCCCATATACTCTTAATGATAGAGCTATCTTTTTCAAATCTCTTCTCTTATCTCATCCAAAATATCTCATCTTCAAAAAACAACTTAGATATCACAAACTACTCTTTCTTGATCAACCTACAATATATGATAATTCATACTTATTATACTGGCAATATATTTCTCTTAGACTAAACAAACTTCCTAAAGGTGTTATACCTTAATGTTTTATTACTCTTGAGGACATTACTACAAACTATTTTTATCAATGTACTCTATATGATTACTTTAATTTATCCTTAACAAATTATTTTTCTTATATTACTAGTTACTTTACTTCTGATACCAAATCCTGGCTACTTACTATTCTCAATAACCAAATAATTATTGGCAAGGCCAGAAGGCACAATACTTCTACAGGCCTTACCCTTATTCTCACTGGCACTGCTTATACTAGTCCCAGTTTTCAAATCTATATTTTACTCCTTATTCTACTACTAAAATATATTCTGAATATCAACTTAATTCTAATACAAATCTGGCTACAAAACTACTTTGACATATCAATTCTGACAAAACTCTTAATCTACATGCCAACTTTCTTGATATTGCATATTCTGTAGCTATATGACATCTTTTATATATTCTTTCTCCTCCTTTAGTAATAATCAATTCATAACAATTACATTGCATCTTTCAGTTTAACTAACTTACTAATAGCTTACAGTTCATTGCTAATTTCAACTACAATCTAACTTCTATTTTATTTTATACTGATGGTTCTGTTATCAAGCTTGGCACCCCTCAATGTTTCATAGAAATAGGTTTTGGGTTCAAGTTGATAATTTTGCAACTATTCACTTATTCCAGATACAAGTCAAACTTTGGCCATGCTTCTTTAAAGCTGAAATTCTTGTTATTCTTTTAGCAATTATAACTGCTTCTAAAAACTGTTCTGTTTACATCTTTACTAATTCACAATCTGTAATCTCCAAATAACACAGTATCTGCTCATCAGCATTCAAACTTTCTCATACTCATACTCCATACTTCTCTATTTGGCAAACTCTTATCAACTTCATTAACTTATACAATATTCAGCTTATCTTTTATAAAGTTACTGTACACCAAGATAACTCATTTAATAACCTTGCTGACCAACTTGCTCACAGTCACAAATACTACTTTTTTTAATATTCTTAATTAACAACCCTTACAACTCTGCCTATACCCTATTTAATAACCAATTTCCTATTGAAATTCTTATTTGACACTTTATTTATACTATATGTCAAGCCTATATTATAGCATTTTGGACATCCCAACATTATTTTCAACAATGGTCTATCATTACTTCTAATATCAACTGGAAGCCACTTGACTTTACATCAATAATAATCAAAAGATTACTAGCTTTGCTTATACCTTTTACTCCTTTACTCTAAAAACCTTTTGTGTTAAAATTCTTTTAGATGAATTACCTGTTTCTCATATTTTTTATAAATGTAATTCTTCTTACTTTTTGCTTTGTCATCAATATGATCAAACTAGCTCTTCATTACACTGAACTCTTTGTCCTTTTACTCAAACAATTTATCACTTAATCTCCAATTCTCTTAATTGCATCTTAAATGCTACTGCTCTTGACATGTCCACCAATCTTGTTTCTAACTTACTTTAAAAAATTCTTATACTTAATAGCTTTAAATTGCACAACTTTTTACATATGCCATCTCTTATTTCTACCCTATCTGGTCTAGTTCCTATTGATCTTATTTTACTATTCATAATACTTCAATTCCTTATTGTATAGCTATTTTTTTTTCTATTAAATTTCTTTTTTATTTAAACTAACAAATATATAAACAATTATGGATTCCATATTGTATTTCACATTCTGCACAGCCTCAAACTACACTTATTACAAATTCAACATATAGTTCTTCTTCTAATTTACTCTTATCCTCTATTCAATACTACAAATTATTATCAAAATTAATCTTTGAACTATCTAATAGATTAAATATCATGCCTCTTTCTCTTACATTATTACTAATACCCAAATCTAGATAAGCCTTGGCCACTCTTGTAGATTTAGGTTGCAGATTATATGTCTGAATTTTTATTCTTCATATGTAATTTAAAAGCAAGCTTTTCTTTGTAAAAGTTAAAGATATGGTCTCACTGTTAATATTTAAAAAAAAAAGTATAGTATACAGTTGTAGAAATAACTTGCAACTTGGTCTTCTAAATAGGTAAACCAAAGAGGTTATTTGTCTTTTGAAATTTATGAATGTAAGGAGAGATGTGTTTTCAATCCAATAAGCATAAATTATCAAATGTAGTAAGTTTGTCTAAATATAGAATACTATAATATTTGAGTTGTTTTTTAAAGATTAAGTATTTAGAGTATGAGCAAAGAAGGAATTCTAATGAGATGAGCCCTCTTAAATAGTATATTGAATGTTGTAAGTTGGATTAGAGGTAAATATAATACCAAGATGTTTGAAAAGTTGAATAATTTTAAAGTTAGTAGAATGTTTGTTTGGTCTATTAATAATAGGATTATTGTATATCAGTATACTAATAGGTGACCAAAGATTATTTTGAAGTTACTGAAGTCAAATATAAGTATTAATACCAAGAAGATCAGGAGAGTTAAGTCTTTTAGTATAGTTTGTAATATGGTGTTGTAGTTAAATATCCTATATATTGCAAATATTATATAATTAAAGATGAAGTAAAGTACTAGTAAGTCATATGACTAAGTTTGGCTTTGCTTTTAACAAGTTCAATATGGTTTGTAAGAGTTTTGTTACAAGTATTTTGGTTAAGAATTATGTTGTAAAGATAATATTTAATTGTAAGAATAATAATTGTATTAATAATATATTATATTTGTATATCAATAATTTATTTAGTATTTGCAATTTTAATGAAGTGTAAGAACTTAGTTATAATAAGCTTTATATGTTTTGTTTGTTATTAAGTATAAACTAGCATTATAGAAACTTAAATAGTATGCTTGAAAGGTGAAGGTTAAGTAAATGATTATTATATATAATAGGATTGTAGTTGGTTAAAGGTTTATTAATTGTAAGTATAAATTTAGTAGGATTGATTTGAATGTTGGCTATATTGTAAAAAGATTCTGCTCTATTAAGAATTTGTGAAAACTCTTGCTATAAGAATGCAATTCAAAGAGTATTGTTAATATATGTAAAAACTAAACAGTATAATTCAAGTTTGTTATATATTAGATCTTTAAGATTAGTTGGTTAGGAAACTTTTGTGAAATAACTATTAAAGTTATTGTGAATGTATAAAATAAGTGGGTCATAATAAGTTTTCTACAAGAAAGAAGTAATAGTTTCATCTTAGTTAATACCATTAAGTACAGGATATGAAGATATAAGACCAAGATTTGTAAAAACTTGATTTTATTAGTTAGTAAATAAGTTAATGATAGTGTTAATAGTAGAACTAGAAAGTGCAAGATGCTGAAGAGAATGTTGAAAAAGATTCAAGTTAACAGAATTATAGACTTTATTCATATTTTAAGATAAAAGCCAAATAGTTTTTTGAATACATAATGCATTCTTAGTAATATTGTTAAGTATATGAATAAGTGTAGAAGTACAGTTATTAGATAAGGCAACATAGTTGTATAGTGAAAGTATAGAATGTTTTAAAAATATATTACTAATTCTATTAGTAATAATTTTTGTATAAACTTTGCAGGTGTGTTCAATAAGACTTATTGAGCTAATAAGATTAAGGTCTTTATTCATTTAGGAATAGAATGAATTCTGCTATGCTTTTATTGTTTAGGAGTTTGATCTAAAACAAGACAGTGGTTAAACAAAGCAGTTATAGCTTTAATGCAAGTGGTGCCAGCATGTTTAAGCATTTTATAACTAATGCCTATAGGATTACAGGCTTTTCTATTAGAAAGCTTTGCTATAGTTTGAGTAACTTCTTCTTTAGTGATAGGAGAAGAAAAAAAGTCATACTATTAAGTATTAATATGTAATAGTGATTGATATTATGTAGTCAAAAGTCATCAAAGAGGGTTTGATCAGTTGGTTGATAAGCTGTCCAATTATGAAAATAAGATTGTATATAATGTTTAATAAGGTTTGGATATGTAATTATTTGATCAGAAAGTTTGATATTAGAGAAGTAAATAGATGCTTTGTAGTGATTAAAAATGCTATTAATAGCATGTTTGGAATGTGTAAAAAGTGTTTCACATCTTTTTTCAGTAGTTTGTTAAATTTGTTGTCAAAGTAAAAAAATGTTTTTAAGTTAACAAGCATAGTAAAGTTGTTTCCAAATATCTTATGCATGTTGGATCTATTGATTAAGTTGTAAATGTTGATGAAAGATAAGAGTATAAATATTGCACTGAGATCTTGAGTTAATATTTTGAATTCTTGAATTAATCTAATTAATATTAAGATTGTTGTTAGATCTTTCAAAATTTTAATTAAGTGACCAAGTTCTTTAAGTAATAAATGAAATAAAGTGCTATGAAGAGAGTATTGGTGGTTATAGCTATGTTTGTATGATTTTTTGTTAAAAATAGAATGTATTGCAGTATTAATAATTGAGTGTTCAATTTTGTACCAAATGGTTTTGATACTCTTATTTGTATTATAGTTAAGTAGAGTGTTGTGTATTTTGAGATTAGAGAAAAAAAGGTCAGAAAAGTCTGTCCAACTTTCTAATGACATAGCTTTGTAGTTAAAGATTCAACAACTAATACCAGTATAATAGTATAATTGTTTACTATATGCATTAGTAAAAGTCCAAGAAGAGAAAAGGATAGAATGGTTACTTAATATAGAAGTATTACTATCATCAAGTCTACATAAAAGAAAGAACTATATATTAAATAAGTCAGTTCAAATGTAGTTAATATATCTTTGACTAGTATTGTTTAACCATGTATAGTGTTTATTGTTAATATATGCTTCAAAATCATACATGTTAGATTGGTGTAAATAGTTAATAAGTTAAAATTTGGATAGAAAGTTACAAATATTATTATATGTGTTAAAGTCTTCAAGATCAATTGGATGAAGATTTAGTTGATAGGCTTGTTGAATTTATGTAATTACTGTGTTTTGTATTTTATTATATTTTTGCATATTAGTAGAGGAAAGATAAATTGCTATAATGTGAAGTTTAATATTATTTTTGAAAAAAAGATCTAAAGCAATAGCTCTACCGAGATGTGTTTAGTAATTATGAATGTGAAGTTTGAGTTGATTATAAATCATAATAGCAATGCCTTCTGCTGAGTTTTTAGAGTTGGTTCAGAAATAGGTAAATAGGTTGTTATTACAAAACTAAAGATTAGTTTTATTAGCAATTTTTGTTTTAGTAATATATACAATATTGATGTTGTTGTGGAAACAGTAGTTTAGCCATGCTTTCTTTTTAGTTGTTGTATTAAAGCCTTGAACATTATGTGTAGCAGTATTCAAATATAGATTATATAAGTTTTGAGTCAGTATAGAAGTTTGTGGCCTGGTTGTTAGTAGATATAGAGATAAAGTGCTATTAAGAAATAAGTCTAATAAGTTAGAAATAGAGTTGAAAAAATATAATTTAAGAGAAAGATTGTAAAATTTAGAAAGAAAATAAGAAGAAATAATAATATGATCAGGCAGAAATAAGTCATTAGAAAGATATATATGAGTTTTACTATAAGTAGAATAAACAGAGAATGTAATACTAGTAACTTTTTGATTGTAGTTGTGTTTTCAATATGCTGTATAAGTGTTTAAATAGTTTGGTTATAAGGAAGAAGAAGTATGTTATAATAAAGAAGAAATTTGTTGAAACATATGTCAAAATTATAGAAGGCTAAAGATTTTGAAAATGATCCTTTAGAGTTGTCTTTTACAGAGTCAACTACTATATGCTTAGCTCTTAAAGCTATGTAAAATATTATAGTCTGCTTTGTATATTAGGTCTAACTGTTATTATTCTGGTCTTCCATGTAAATGAACTTTACCACCTGTCCACTTACATCATTTTTCTTACCAACTACTAGGATGTATCTTTTGATAAGGTGGTGGCTGTTTTATAAAAATTGTAAAAGACAAGTTTATTGAAAAAGGGTCTCTTCAATAAAAAGAGACTCTATAATTAAGAGTGGTTTTCATATTTCATTTGGAATTTTTCTTGTATAATTTTGTTTGCCTTAGAATAGACAGTTTTTTGGAAGTAGTTTGTAATTTGAAAATAAGTAAGTGTTTTATCTAGGGATGTTATTCTGCTTAAACTGGTTAGTTTATGCTTAGAAACTTGTTTGAATGCTGTTTCAAATTATATACATAAGACTGTTTTTTAAACATAGTTTATACAAATGTATTAATGATTGTGCTAATGATTGTGTTTATTTAAGCAAGTTAATAAAACTCTATTATTACGCAGAGAACCAAGTTTATGACAGCCAGACTCAACATACAAAGCAGGCTATGAAACTCTTCACAGCTGTGAGAGCTGAGCATACAGTAATCAAATCTACAAAGAAACTTTTTACTTCCTTGAATCCTATTGCATCATTACACTTCAAGAAAACACCACAAGACCTATCATACAATACATTAGTCAATCCAGACTCATGCTATAACAAATAACTAGCCCATCAAGGCCTACCTTTACTTCCACATTCACAAACTCTTTATTCCTTTCTTGAACACATACATCCTTACAATTACACACTACTTAATCTTTACAACTTCATACTGGCAATATCAATTAAACTAGACAATAGTGAGTGCTTAATACACTTATCAAATGAACCAGAACCTTTATCTAACCACTTTATCTCACAACGATCTGGTTATGGATTCTATCCATCAATACCTATTCCTTCAAAATATTCTCCAATACTTAATAACACACAATATACCAAACCTGTTCTTGAAGATAATGCTGTAAATTACACTTATCTACAGCTAGTAGAAACTGTTTTATCTGGCCATGATGATACTGTTATTGTCAATGAACACTATGGCCCTATACAATTTTATACATGCTATAACAAATTCCTAGCCTATAACCATCTTCTACTACTTCCACATCCACAACAATTGTCTCTTTCTTATGACATATTTATAGTTTCAATTACTTACCAAGTAATGTCTGTGATTATACTTTAACTATTTCCATTAAAAATGATTATAGTGAAGTCCATGTTTACCTTTCATGTGAACCTAAACCTTTACCTAATTATTTTATACTACCACTTCAAGCTATTTGGCATTATTTAAACATTTTACTAAAATCAAATACAACACAAGATAATTCTCTTAACAAACCCATACTCAACAATATTTATACCAAACCCATTATCTTTTACACTCTCAATATCATTACAACAAACTTTATCTTCTTCTATTCCTTTATCACTACTATCTTTACCAAGACTTCATACAAATCACTTATCTGACTCTTCTCTTAACTTAAACATTGCAACTTATAATATCCAAGGCTTTAATAATCCAGAAAAGAAGCTCTTAATAAAAGAATATTGTCTTCAAAATAATCTACACATAATCAGTTTAACTAAAACCAAAATTGCAGAAACCAAAAACAATAAGTTCTACAATAATCACCAATTTTCTTAATACTGATCAAACTGTTCTACATCTAAAGAAAAAACATGTATCATGATTAAAAATAATCTACAACCACATATTCACAATATTCTTAACCATCCTGGTGAAGCTATTGCAATAGATCTTTTCTTTAAACATGATTACAAATTTCGAATAATCTCAATATACCTATCATCAACAAACAATCTCACTCACCAACAAACCCAATCCTCTATTATCACATGGATA
>CAJVQA010007978.1:0-13343 GCA_910591915.1 Cetraspora pellucida | reverse complement strand
GAACCACAATACCGATAAGTGATTAATAAAAGTCAAAAGACCAAAGAGGTCACCTTAATACCAAAAAAAAAAAATAATAAAAAAACACACAGGCAAGATTACTCTTTAAACTAAAAAAAAACCAAAAAAAAGTAACTAGTTTATTCTCTTTGCTTTGCATTTGTCAATGTTCTACTAATATTTTTTTCTAACTGTTTGTAATTTTGTGCATTATATACTATTTATTCTTTCTTTCTTCTATTATCTGAAATATGCTTTTACTTGATTTGCATTGCTTTTAAAGTATTCTTTAATTTTTTTGCTTTCTAATTTGCTAAGTATCTTTAGTTCTATTGTCTTGAACCATTCTGCTTTTTTTTTTGCATGATAGATCTTAATAGTTTTTTAGCTGTTGCTATATAATTAGCTTTTTTTTTCTTATATCAAGCAGCTGATTTAAGTATATTAGATCTGATTTGCTTATTTTAATTTTACTTTTTTTATACAAGCAAGTACTGACAAGCTTTTTTATTTTAGTATTGTGCCTAACTGTTATCTTCTGTACTTATATTTATTTTTGGCTTTTTTTGTTTTTAAGATTATTAGGCAAACTAAATTATTTTTTTAGCAATTTTCATTTTCTGATATTTCTTCTAATTTTTATGTTTTTTATTAAACTTGCTCTCTGGCAGCCTTGTGTTATTCTTAGTTTTGTTAGCTGTTTAAAGTTGTTATGTTTGTTTAATTTTGCTAATAGGCTGCTTACTTACTTTATTGTTAATTCTTGTTATAATGTTTTGTAACTTCTGAGATCTTTGTACTCTATTATGCAATTTCTAATATTTTTTAAAATTACTTCTTTGTTTAGTCAAACTTATTATTGGTTGATGTATTTCATTTATATTTCTATCTAACATCTTTGTTAATTGTAACATATAACTTAATTTTGGTATTATTATTATATTGTTTATATATAAATTTGACTTATAATTATTTTTTGTATTTAAAATCTCTTATTGTTTGGTATATTATTTCTTTTGCTTTCTTTTTTACTAATACTTCTTATATTCAGCTATTTAGTCATATTCTTAATATACAAACTATTATATTTTTTGGTTCTTCTACTATTCTGCTTTTTCCAAATACTACTCTTTTTTTTTTTTCTTAACTTTTGTATTTATTATCAAAATTTTTGATTTGAACCTATTTATTTCTATATTATTTGTTTCAAAAAACTCTTTAGCTATTTTTAAGATCTTTAATAGTTGTTTTTTACTATTTGCAATTTATATTGTATTATCTGTATATACAATTGCTGCTTGGTGATATCTTATAATATTATTGCATTGTATGTTTTTCTTAGCTTGTTGTTCTACTATGTAACTTATATCTTCATTTTTTTGTACTTTTTCTAACAGTAAATCATAAAATATATACTATATTATAGTAATATGCTGTAATTATTCTTAATTGCCTCTTGTAAAAAAAATTTAAAATATATTTAATTGTTCTCTTAAATATTCTAACTTTTCATAATGCAACTTAAGACTCTCAAGTAAAACTAAGTCAAATGTCTTTTTATGTTCTGCAAAAGTATTTATATTTTTTTGTTAATTTTTTTTGCTTCTTCTATAATTATATTTAGAATATGTACTGGTTGTTCTGTCAAATTTTCTAAGAGATCTGCATAGTTTAGTTCTCTGAGTATTTTTTTTTTTATAAATACTTTGGCAAGCCTTTTTGTTACTACCTTTATTACAATCTTTTTAAATGTTTCAATTAGTTCTATTAGCCAAATATTATTTAGATTATATTTTAATTCTATATTTTTTGATATTAAATAAACTTGTAATATTTTTTATTTTGTTGGTATTTCTTCTACTTTTAAATATAAATTTGCAAATCTTTTTAATATTTCTTAAGTTTTCTTTTTTGCTTATTTAACTAGTATATAACTTATACTAGATATATCTGAAGCTGTTTTTATTTTTAGTTCTCTTAGTATTTCTTCTTATTTCTTTTTTTTAATTTTTTCTTTAACTTCTGCATACTATTTTTTTTTAATGTTCTCTCATGACCTATATATTTTTTTTCTATTTTTCTAATATTTTTTCTAATTTAGTACTTTTTTTCTTAAATTATTTTTTGTAATATTTTGCTACATCTGTTTTGATTTCTTTTGGCTTTGTTACTAAATATGTTTCTTCTTTAATTTGTTTAACAAACCTATTGAGTACTATTTTTTTGTAAAGTTTGTTTAGAAGACTAGCAATTATTCTTTTTTGATCAGTTTTAATTATCTTGTATCTTTTATCTATATTCTTTTCTATTTGTCTTTTTGATGCTTGTTCTTATTCTTTTTTCTTTTTTTTTTACAGTAGTTTTTGCCAACCTTTTATATCTTCTATTCAGGCATTTGATTATTGACTTTGTAATTTTAATAACTTCACACTTATTTTTTTGCTTAGTATTTTAACTTGCTTATTTGTCTTATTTCTTTCTTCTTTTGCTACTTCTTGGTTTTTTTTGTTTTTGCACATCTAATTAGTCTTTGTAATTTTACAATGTCTTTTTTTTGACATTGTTCTTTTTAGTTACTTCTTCTATTTGTTATTGTATTGTATAACTTTTTCTTTGATATATATTTACTTGTTGCTATAATAATTGCTTCTTTTATTATATCTTATATATTATTTATTTTATTTATTTGTTTTCTTTTATTTTATTCTTTTCTTAGAATATTTTTTAGTATTTTCTTTATTTTGAATTATTTTTATAGTTTTTATATATAATTTTTCTAGTTTTTTATTTTTGCTTAATTATACAAATATAATATTCTTGTTTGTTCTTTCCTTTTAGCCTCTGTTTTACTATTTTTTGCTGTTATATGTTTATTTATATTTCTGCTATTATTATCTTCTAATTACTTTCTAAAATCTCTTTTATTTTTTTAATCTCTGTTTTTTGTAAGCCTGAAACTAGTTCATCTGATACCCATATGTAATCAATTTTTGTTACAGCTTTTCTGTTAAATTATGTATATTTTTAATTTGTTAGATGTATACTTCTATATATTGTTATGATCCAAAATAGGATCATCGATAATATGTACAAAATAGAATGTATATGCAGTATAATTAGTAAATATAATATATATAATATATATAGTGTAATTAGTAGATATAGAGATTTAGCGAATATAGCATATGTAGTATATATAAAAGATATAGCATATATAGTATATATAGAAAATAAAATGTAATTAGTATATATAATGTAATTAGCATAATTAGTATATTTAGCATATATAGCATAAGTAGCATATTTAGCAGATAGGAAAAAAGTATATAAGCAATGCATTTAGAATAGAGAACATACAGAATATAAAATATAATAATAAAGAATATCCATCTTACACTTGCCAAATACAACACCTCTTTCGAATATAGTAACATCCTATATTACATGACTGACCCAATGGCTACACTATGAATAGGGAATTCTAGAGTAGTTTTGCTTAGTATTGTTACAATTAGTAGTAACTGTATGATTATCCGACTCCCTCTGCCCAATTCGAAAAAGAGAAAAAGTTGATTTAGAAGAGAGGCTAAATATAAAACAAAGAAAAAAAGACAAGAAACATTAAATAGAAACCCCACTAATGTACCGAATAAAGAATGAAAACCAATGTACTGGCAAGAAAGTATTACTTCTTGAAACAATGTACTAACATCTTACTAATGCAACATGTGAAGAAAGAAGCCAATATACTAGCAAAAAAGAATCACCTCTTGAAATGATATACCAACACCTTACTGACACACTGTGTGAAGAATGAAAGCCAATATACTAGCAATGAAGGATTGAATTGCCAAATCAAGATCTTACCAACATACTGTGTAAAGAAAGAAAGTAAATTAAATTAGAGAAAGACAAGTATTAAAAGAACAAGAAAAGAAAGGAAATACTTATCTAAAGAGAAGCCAGCTAACATATCAGAAAGAAGAAACTAACATAACTGTGATAGTTGCACTTACCTAAAATTGAAGAAAAAAAAAAATTCTGTTAGAAAGTTGATAATGAGGAAAAAAAAATAATAATAATACTTCTTCTTCAAATCTGAAGAACAAAATCTAGCTCAGGTTCAGGTGTTTTGACAAGTCAAGAAAAAGATAAGACATTAGTATCAAGAACTAAAAAAAAAACAAAAATGTTAGTATTGATAAGAATAACAGGACAATAAAAGAAAAAAAGCAAAAGATACTTCCCGATTCGTGACTAAACCATTCAATAAACAAAGGAACACAAGAATACCAGATAACTGATAAATCCAGAAAGCAAAAGAAAAAACCCACCAAGCAGCAAACAACAAAAGCAACTGGCAAAACTTAAAAAAAAAAAAAAACAAAACAAAACTGTTAGTATAAAAAAATTGCAATACAACCAACAAATAGAAAGAGTAAATAAAAAGAAAATACTTTCTGATTAGATTAGTCCAATATCTAATGCCTAATGTTAGAGTTGATATACCAACCTAGTTGTATGTGCCTACCCATTACACAATAAAAATGCAATACTAGAATAACTTGAAAGTAAAAGGAAAAGTTATAATTTAAAGGAACAATAAATAAACTTGGAGCCTAAAAGTTCAAAAAAAAAAAAAATATAATATAATAAAGTTACAGAATCAGAAAATAAACTTACAGTTAACACAAGTTTAAAGTGAACACATAATAAATATCATTATAGTAATAGCAATTACAATCACTGGAACATATATAAAAAAAAAAAAAAAAAATATATATATGAAATTTACCAAGGAATGACCAAATGAAAACCAAGGCATATTGAAGCTAGAACAAGAAAAAGTCAGAACATGGAAAAAAAAATCCAAAGCCTGGGGTTAAGCAAGCAAAATTATCAGAAGAAAGTTGATATTGTTTATAAAGACCTATACAGAAGTTAAAAAAAAAGGACGAATAGCTAAATAAATAAAATAGATAAATATATAAGACAATTGAAATTCAAATGTAACATGTTGTTAGCAACACTTACTGCATAACAAATAGATAAAGTTCAAGATATGGTTTATAAAGTTTTCAGAAGGCAGCCAATTGACAATATGCAACTCCTGCAAGCTTTAGAATTAACGTTAGAAATTTTAGAAGACTTCATAAGTGACAAAAAAGAAAATTTTATAAGACTTACTGAATATGTCAGAACTTACATAAAAAAAGCAAGTGAAAAGATCCAGAACACTAAGATGGATAAAGAAGAGTTTCAGAAGTTCTAGTTGCTGGCAAAATTCTATCAGAAAACTGCAAATGAAGTAAGAAGAAAGAAACCCCATTGGTTAAAAGAAAAAATTGATAATTTCTCTGAACAAAATAGTTCTTGGCAGTACTATGATGAAAAGATAGACACAATCAAGAATAAAAAGGCATCATTAAAACAGTATTTAAAAAATACTGAAGATGAAATTGGAGTCAAAAAAGACGAACATATGGCATTTATTGATTATTATGAATCTGCTAAGATAAAGGACATTAATAGAACATATAATATCAAAAAATGTTATTACAATGGAGTTAATGTTGAAAAAGATGAACATAAGGTCTTTGTTCATTATTAAAAACTTGCAAATATAGAACATGCCAAAGGAACATATAACATTGGTCACTGTAATGAAAATGGTATTAAGGCAAAAAAGGATGAAATAGAGGCATTCATTTACCATCAAAAGTCTGCAGATATGGGAGATTCTAATGCAATATTTAATGCTAGTTATTACTATAAAAATGGAATTGAAGCTAAAAAGGATGAACAAAATAAAATCAATAAAAACAAACATATTGAAGTCAAAGAAAATGAATAAATTGAAGTTAAAAAAGATAAATGAAAGGGAGTTAAGAAAGATGAATGAAATGGAGTTAAGAAAGACAAACAAAAGGGAGTTCAAAAAGATGAAATAAAAGTGCTAGAACATTGTTATGAAAAGGGAACTGGAGTTGAAAAGAATAAATGAGATGGAGTTGGAAAAATAACAAAAAGGAATTAGAAAAGACGAACAAATTAGAATCAAAAAGAACAAACATACTAGAGTTAAGAAGGACAAATAAATTGGAACTGAAAGGGATGATCATATTGGAATTAAAAAAGTTGAACATATTGAAGTTAAAAAGACTGAATATATCAAAGTTAAAAAAAATGAATGAATTGAAATTGAAAAAGATGAATGAAATGATGTTAACAAAGAAGAACAAAATGGTGCTAATAAAGACGAATAAATTGGAATTGAAAAAGCTAAATGTATTGAAGTCAAAAGAAATGAATAAACAAAGTGGAGTTAAAAAAGCTAAATAAAATAGAGTTGGAAAAAATGAATGTATTATAATTACAAGAGACAAATGAATTGGAATCGATAAAGATGAACGAATTGGAATTAAAAAAGATGAACATATTAGAATAGAAAAAGTTGAGAGCTACCTTATGGATAGTGTTCTAGTTAAAGGATTAGAAAGTTATTCGAATTCTGATAATAATGTTAACACAGCTCTCAAAAAGATACATGGGAAGAATGGCAAGCCCAGAATTGTTATCGATTTTAAAAGTTTTCATGAAGCTTGTGATAAATAAAAAAAAGGTAAATAGGTTTAAAGAATAGGTAAATGAAACAAAAGAACAGCAAAGTGTAGCAAAACTTACCTGAAATCACATGATCAAAGACCTAGAGATGAAAAAAAAGAATTGTTAAGGTTATTGCATACAACACTAAACTAACACAAGTATTTTCGCTGAACTCTAAAATAGTAAACCCAGTTCTAAATAGTAAATCTGAAAAAAAGAAGAAACAGAGGTTAGAAATCAGAAAGGTATGCACTAATGAAACAAAAGGTATTATTTAATACTTATGAATATGCCAATTAGCTTTCAAGATATTTGACTCTAAAGGAAAGTAACAGATATTCAACTCTGGTAAAGAATTCTTTCTAAGAAAATGATTAGTAAACAGTAAACGTAGTAAAAAAAAAAAAATAAAAAAAAATAAAATAAATAAAATAAAAAAATCTTGAAGTTATAGATACTGTTAGTAAGATAATCTGTGACCTACTATTAGCCACTCTGCAAGATGTAATCATTATGCACTTGCTATACTAACTTACTGAAAACCTTCGAAGCTTGATTTAATTTGTAGAACAAATATATTAAAGTGGGAAGAATTGTTATAATCCAAAATAGGATTATTGATAATATGTACAAAATAGAATATATATGCAGTATAATTAGTAAACATAGCATATATAATGTATATAGCATAATTAGTAGATATAGGATATTTAGCGAATATAACATATATAGCATATATAGAAGATATAGCATATATAGTGTATATAGAAAATAAAATATAATTAGCATATATAATATAATTAGCATAATTAGTATATTTAGCATATATAGCATAAGTAGCGCATTTAGCAGATAGGAAAAAAGTATATAAGCAATGCATTTAGAATAGAGAATATACAGGATATAGAATATAGTAATAAAGAATACTCATTCACCTTATATTTACCAAATCCAATGCCTCTTTCAAGTTTAGTAATATTCTATATTATATGAATAACCTAATGGCTATCCTATAAATAGAGAATTCTAGAGTAGTTCTGCTTAGTATCGTTACAATATATTACAAAAGTCCTACTTTTTATCTAATTAAAGATCAGTAATCTTTTAAAGCTTGCTGTTTGTAGATTTTGTCTATCTAGTATATTATTTAATATATGATTAAAATTACTTATAATAATAATTTATATTTATCTTTTTTTTTAAGACTATTTTTACAATTTTTTGTTAAATGTTTCTTCAAATTTCTTTGTTGTTTAAGAGTATATAAATCCCTATTACTACTAGCTTTAGTTGTTTAAAATACTAAATAGACAGCATCTACAAATATCAAGCTATAAAAGACTACTAATATTTAGCTAACTTAAAAGACAGGACTTTGTAGACTTTTTCAGAAACATGCACTAGCAAAAAAAGCATATATATGATCAAATTAGAAGGCTGCAACAAAAATAAATTACATTTGGCTATTAGAAACATTTGTATTAGACTTACAGAAAGCAAATATAGAAGAAGCAAAAGGTCTAACAGATAGTAATTATAAAATAATAATAACAGAGATATGGGCAGAACATGTAATTACAAATTGCAACAAGGCAGAAGCCAAATGTAAAAACCAAACAAGAACAATATACCTATATGAAGAGACAAAACAAAAAGACTAAGAAGAATATGCAAGAAAGTTACAAAATTAACTAGAATAGAAAAAAGTACTAAGACAATTGAAAGTTAATGAAGCAGAAATAGATTATAGTATAGATAGGTTAGATCAAATGTGAAATGCAATAGAAAAGGCATAATTGAAATAGCAAACAAGCAAATTCTGAAAAAGAAGATATTTAACACAGAGGTGAACAGAAAACAAGATCAGAAAAAGGCAAAACAAAGTAAACATATTATTGAACTTCAACAAATAATTAAGAAAACAAAAAGTATAAAGAATCAAGATGTAAAAAAGAAAGAAGAAATTAAAATAAATAATAAACTAAAGAATATAGAGAAAGAGTTGGAAGTAGGAGCCTACAAATTGCCTATTTTTGAGACCTAGCCTAGGCTACATTTAGAGTTAAAATTTTATTTCTGGCCTGGCCCAGCACATATTTAGAGTTAATATTTTTTTGCCAGCCTGGCCTGGCCTGCATATATTAAATTTTTTCTTTAACCCAGTCTGACCTGGCCTAGCCCACAAAAATTTCTTATATAATTTTACAAATTTTAGATCTGCACTGGCCCACAATTATAAATTTTTTAGCCTAGTTCAGTCTGCAATTATAAAATTTTGCTTTAGGCCTAACTTAGCCTACAAAAAATTTGTGGGTCAGACCAGGCTGTAAAACCCAATGCAGGTCTCTAGTTGAAAGTAACATTATTAAAACTAAACAAACAATAGTCAGAAGTCTGAATAAATAATATTAAAGGTTGGCAAAGAATATTCAAAAAGATAAGAAGAAAAAATAGAAATAGGCACAGAGAAAACAAATAAAAAAAATATAAACAGAAGATGTAAAATAATTAAAACTGATCAAGGACAAATAATTTGCAGCCTACTAAACAAACCATATAAAAAGATCATTTTAGACAGATTTATAATGTAAGATAAAAAAAAAGTAAACCTAATATCAAAGCCAAATGTAGTTCTAAATGGTTTGGCAGCTCACTACAAAAACCAATTCAGAAAAAGAAAAACCAAACTAAAAAAAATAACAAAAGAATAGAAAGAAATATATAAAATAAAGAAGTAAATCAATGAGACTTGATATAAGGAATTAAATGAAAAAATAGAAGAAAAAGAATAGAAAGACATACTCAGAGAGCTCAAAGTGAATACAGCTCCAGGAATATCAGGTATAAGCTATATATTAATAAAATAAGTAAAGAAAAAATTATAGAAAATCTTTAGAGCATTCATGAATCTAATTATAAAAAGAAAAGATATATTAAAAAAATAAAAAATAGCACAAATATATCTAATCCCAAAAGACATAGATTAAAGATACTATCTAAACAACATTAGACCAATAGCATTAATTAAAACTTTCAGAAAAGTTGTTACAAAAATAGTAATAAGAAAACTAGCTAAAGTGTTTTTAGAAAAAAAATACTCAAGGGTTCAAATTTTGCAGATCTTTCAGACAACTCTATAAAGCAACTTATATATATACTAAATATAATAATAAAAAAGGCATAAAAGAAAAATAAAGAAGTTTGAATACTATTACAGAATATAAAAAAGCATTTGATTCAGTCCTATTAGAAGCCTAGAATAGGCTTTAAAAAGAGTTAAAATACTACAAAAAACAAGTGAATATATATGCAACATTTTTTGTAAATGAAAACTCAAAGTTATTACAGCCTATGGCTTAACAGAAGAGATAACAGCAAATTATAGAATAGATCAAGAAAAGGTGATCTTATTACTAATTTAACATCTCTTTTACGATCTACTTTTAGAAAGAATACAAGAAAATGAATAACTAAACTATGTAATAAAAATAGCAAAAAGAGTTCACAGTAATAACATTACAAGATATAGACAAGCAGCAATTACTTTTGCAGATAACACAATATGGATTGCAATTAGCAAGAGCAAATATTAAGAATTCTGAGTATTGCAAAAGAGTTCTTCAAAAAAATGACATTGAAATAAATAGATCCAAAGCAAAGCTCATAATAATAAATATGTAAATTAAAAAAGAATAAAGAAAAATTATCTTTAATCGTAGCAAAATAATAAAAGAACTCAAAAACAAGATTGTAAGATTACTAGAAATCTGGCTAAATAGTAAAATAAGAGAAGAGCAAGTATGTAAAAAAGCAAAAGAAATAGTTAGTTAAACAATCAAAGATCTGAAATACAAAAAAATGACAATATGCCAGATTACATATATAAACAATGCAGTAATAATTCTTAAGCTAAGATATCTCTTACAATTAACAAAGATGTCAAAAAGGATAATTGATAAAATACACTAACAATTGATATACTTGGCCAAATATAAATGCAATATAACAAAAACATTAAGCAATTGCATAATTGAACACAAAGATCTAGACAATTGCAAATCACTAAGCCAAGAAATAACAACTAAACAAATTAGTAGTATCTTTTTAAAACTTAACAGACAAGATAGTCTAGGCAAATTAACAAGACTTAGAGTAGCTTAAGGATGTTAGAAGGCAGGCCTAACAAAAGACATCTGGCATATTGAGAATAAACCAAAAGCTAAAAAGTTTTAGAAGAATAACCTAGCATATCAAACAATAACTAAAACAAAAAAAATAGGAATAAACATCAAAGCAGCAAAATAATTATGGAAAGTTTATAAACATGATAGACAAATAAAAGACATGCTAAAAACAAAAACATAGACAGCAAGTAGTAGTATAATAAACAAATAGAGATTATTATATGTGAATTAGTTAATAGATACAAAAGATAACAACTTAATTACATAAAAACAGCTCAAGAATTTTTAAGATTTATCATATAAAAGAAGGAAAACCAAATGGTTTAATAAAATAGAAAAAAAAATACTAAAAACACAAGCAGGCAGAAAAATACAAAATCATTACAAAAGAAACAGTTACAATATACAGGCATTAAAGATTAAGTAAACAAAGATGTCAGAAGATTGAAGAAGAAAAGAATAGATCATATATAAACCAAAACACAACCAGCAATTTAGCAAAGTAATTAAAAAAAAAATATTAACAGAATATTGACTAATGCATAAAAAAAAGAAAAAACATATATACAGAAATAAGCCTATATAAAGGTTGTGAAAATAGATTAAAACAGATAATAGACAAATGTAAAAGATGGATAAGACATGACCAGAACATGAAAGTGGTTTCAGAGTTACTAATAGAGAAAACAAACAACAAAATAAATACAACATTAGAACAGTTATTAGAAAATAGAAAAATAGAAAAATAAAAAAAAAATAAGATGAAGTTATTAGAATTAAGACTGACAAAAAAATTAGAAATAGAAAACAAGAGTTGAATAGTATAATTACAAACCAGTTAACAGAAATTTTGATATAGAACAAAAGAAGAGACAAAGAAAAATACATCTATACTGATGAAACATTATACAAAAAGAGAAAAAAAAAATATAGAAAGAATAGATATTGACTGGGTACAAGTAGGTAATAAAAAAGTCTTGTTAGAAGAGGAAACTGCATTTGGACTCAAGGGTTGGCCTTCAGCAACAATAGCAAAATTAGCAGCAATATGAACAGCAATTTTAACAGTTCCAAAAGAAAAAAATATAGAAATATATACTGATAGCATTACAGTATTAAAAAATATTAATAGAGCAATTTAAAATATAGAATATGGAACTATTATAAAGAAAAAAAATATAATGTAGATAATGAACATTGTAGATCTTATTAAAAACAAGAACATAAAGATAGAAATAGTGAAAGTTAAAAGTCATAGTAAAGATAAGTGAAATAACAAATCAGACTCTCTTACAAAAAAAGCAACTTGTAAAAATATAATATATACAGAAAAGGTCAAATGTGACAAAATAGAGTACTATTTGGAGTAGAAAAATAAGAAAATTAATATACTAGCAAAACTTCTATATAAAAGAATAGTAAATGCCAGAATTGGAGCCATTTGAAAAGAAACAAATCTAATAAAAATACTAGAGCCAAAAATGAATAATGTATTACATGAACAAGTTTTTGAAAAGAAATAAATAGAACAAAAAGAGTCTATTGTATATTAAAAAAATTCAGCACAAGAAGAGCTATAGCAGTTAAATGCATAATGAACAAACTGCCAACACTCAAAGAGCTAAACAGAAGAAGGCCAAAAGTATAAACAACTGCAGAATGCCAGGTATGCCAAGTTGAAGAGAAAGAAATACAGGCATATCTTGTAAGTTGTAGTAGACAAAGAAGTTTATAAAAGTAGATTCAAAAAGTTGCAACAACAACAGCATGAAATAGGCTTAAAGAAGAAGAGAAAAACAGAATCTTATCACAAATTTATATGAAATGCTATTTGAAAAATCAGAACAGAAGAAATTGAAAACAGAAAAATGCTAATAAAGAGATTTATAAAGATAAAGTAAAAGAGAAACTTGAATGACTCTTAAACAAACAGGCAACACAGAAGTGCATGGACATAGTAATAAGAACAGTATAGAACACTTTTTACAACCAAATATGAAAAGTCTAATATAGAAAAATACAAGACTAAGAAAAAAAGACTAATATAATAAACAAGATAAAAAATGATGCTTATGTAAAAGAAAAAATAAATAAAGCTAAAAAGAAAGATAAACAAACAAAAGAAGAAAAAGAAGAAAAGAAAATAGAGAAAGCAAACCAAATAAAAAAGGAAGCTTAGAAGACAATCAATATGCTTGTTACAGAAGAGAAGAGCCCTTCTGGTATAGTTTTAAGTAGTTAAATATTAAGCAGTCTATCTCTAATTGAAATAGTATAACAGGTTGTACTTAGGTACTATAAGAGTAGCCAAATAATACTAAACTTAGGTAATAGAAAATTCTATATAATTGTATATGTATATAGTTTCAAGAATCTTAATAAAGTACTAGCATAACTGCTTAAAATTAAAAAAAAAAAATCTTAAATAAAATTTTTTTGTGTATTGTTAACCTATAATTTTTTCCTTTAACTACAATGATAACAGAAGCTGCTCAACTATAGTATGATGACTATAACTTGACAGATTCTATACAAAAGTCTATACAAGACTTA
>CAJVQA010007977.1:0-13344 GCA_910591915.1 Cetraspora pellucida | reverse complement strand
TGTATATAGCAACTAAATATGTAAACCTGTAGGTTCCAAACATTAAAGTTAATAAAGAAAATTAGAGCACCATACATGCCTCACGATGTAATACATCGGGGATAGTTAAAAAATAAATGCAAATGGCATTTTTTATTATTAATTATTACTAATATATAAGAATATTTACAGTTTTTTTAAGCATTTAAAGAGCTTAGTTTTCTTTAGATTATTACTAATGTTTTTGAACAATATTCTAATTTCATTAGCTAGATGCTTAGCTACTATAGAAGTGATTATTGTAGATGTATATATGTTGTTTTCCTATCTTGCTATTGTATAACAACATTAATATGCAACCAAAAGATCACTTGTAAATGGTGTTGCCCTCTAATATTATTAGTATTAAATATTTCTTTAATTGAAGAAGAACTTAGAAATTTTATTTTTACTAATATTAAAAATATCTAAAAACTCAACATTTTTTCAAATTTTTTTAAAGAAATTTGAAAAATTCATTAGTTTACTAAAAAATTTATTAATAATTTTAAAATTTTTAATTTTCTCACTCAATTCTTATTCTTTTCATCTATTTTTTTTTGCTATTTATATTATAAATTATCCCAATGTCTTTTTTATATCTATATTTTAAATTATTTACAACTTTAAACATTCTTTTATTACTATTATCATTTATAATTCTAAAATAAATCTACAAACTACAATCTAATAAAATTACTTTTTAGACTAGTTCAAAAACTATTCTATTTTAGAAAACTCTTCTTTTATCTACTCTTATAACATTTGAAATTCAAATTTTAGATTTCTTAAAACTAATCCTTAAAGATTTCTATTTCAGTTTAATTATTAATTTTATAACAATTGATAAACTAATTATAAAAAATTATTTTAGCTTATTAATTCAAATTATAGTAATCAAAAAACCTAAATTTATTATGGACACAAAAACTTATCATTATCAAAGTAGTCAAAATATTTTTAAAATATTTTTTAGTATAACAAAAAATTAATTTATCAAATTTACCTATACTCTTTTTTATAAAATAAATTACAAACAATTTTTTAACTTATACTATTTTAATTCTTTTTATTCAATTAAAAAATAATTTTAAATTGCTATAAACTTTGCTAGACTTATCTATTTCTATATAACAAATACTAAACTATTAATCATTAAAAATTCTTTCATAACTTACAACTTAAACCCATCTACTAAAAATTTTTATATATATAAATCATAATTTAAATATTCAAAAAGTAATACTCCTATTTTACAAATTTACAATATCTTTAAATTTTATATTAACATTATTATCCTTTAAGAATTTACTATAAACTATTGTATTCTATTTTTTTACTTAATTAAATCATAATTTGATATCTAATTTCAAAAAATTTTTATATATTATAAAAAACAATTTAGTAATATCAATAAACAAAAAGATTACAACTATATCAAATATTAAATAATAACAGTAACTAACAATAAATATAAAAAGCCAATTTTTCAAAAATCTGAACTATTAATTATTTGATCTATTTAAAACTAAGCAAACTATGTTATTAAAACAATAATACATCATATATACATCTGTACTAATCTAGAAAAATATAAAATTCTTAATCCAAAACTAACTTATAATATTTACAATCTAACTTATTACTATTTTAAACAATTTTTTAATACTATATCTATTCAACAATATATATATTCATCTTTAAATCTTTCTATATTTATCTTAATAACATTTTATATATCCTTATCTTTTAAAGATCTTTATAAACTAGCTAACTAATTTGAACAAAACTTTATTCAATTAAACAATATATCTATTAACTCAAAACATATATCTTATTTTTTTTACTACTATCTTAAAACTTACTTTAAATTTATAACAACAAATAATAAAATTATTAATTTTAATTTCAAAGAAGTACTAAATAAAATCTTTTCTTAAACAAGTAATTTACAAATCTTAGTTAAAGTTATTGCTTATTATAACATTACTTAAATCTCTAAACCAAGCTATATTTTGATCAAATAAACCAATACATTATTAAAAAACTTAATATTATTATATCTACAATATTAGAAACTAATTTTATTTACATCTTCAATATATCTAAAATTATTAATATAGTAAAAAATTAGAATTATGATAACCAGACCCAACATATAGAGCAGGTTATGATATTTTCTACAGCTTTGCAAGCCAAGCTTAGAATAGCAAATAATTCTGTAAAAGATATTACAAATACTATTTCTGCTTTTAATGTTTCAACTTTTGCAAAAGTAAACAAATATTACAACAAATTTATAAAATATTACAACTTATCTCAAATACTGAAACCTGTTATACTTGATAATTTTATTCAACATCTACATCACAATCTTTTTTCTAGTTCAATAAAAATATTTATAAACTCTAACAAAACAAAAACACATGTCTACTTAAATGCTATAAAACAAACATTACTAAATTATATTACAATAGTTTCTTCTTTTTATAAAACATACAGCCATCTACCTTTATTATCTATTCTTAACTGAAAATACCTAATACAAACTTTGCCTCCTTCTCTATATTTAATTAATTATCTAACCCAAACACTTTCACACTATCTTTAACTACCTCATTAATAACCTCACCTAAATATACCTCTCTTCCAATTAAAATTGGTTCAATAAATATTAATGATCTCTTACAAGTTAATAAAAAACTTGTCTTAACTGAACTCTTATAAGAAGAAAATTTTAAAATTTATAGACTTTCTGAAACACATCTATCCTTTAAAAAAGACAAATTTTTAAACAATCAAATTCAAAACTATGTTAGTTTTTAAAGCTCATTCAAAAATTCACATCAAGTCAAAATTGGTATTTTTGTTCACCAAAAAATCTCCAAATATATTGCCAAGTCTTATAATTTTAATGGACATATAATTAGTCTTGATTTTCACTTCAAAAATATATCAATCAGGCTTATTCAAATATATTTCCCAATTTATAAGAAAAAACAACTTTGCAAAAAAGTTTAAGATTACTTAATTTCTCTTATTCAAAATAACAAATACAAATTAATTATTATAAGAGACCTAAACAGTATTTCAAATTCAAGAATTGACAGATTTTCCTCAAAAAAATTATCAATTTCTAAAAGTTAAATCATTTAATATCTAATCAGCTTTCAATTCAAAAATATTTTTTGAGTTTTTTATTCAAATACTTATAATTTTACTTTCAGTTGTAATAATATACAAAGCCAAATTGATCAAATTTGAATCAATTTATCTATTACTAATATTGATTATACAGAAATTCTTAAAACTGACATAATTGAATCAGATTATCACATTATAACTCTAGAAATCTCTATTATAATTAATAAATCTAAATTTTATAAACAACACAAATGTAAAGTTTTTCTCTAAAAAAATTGCACTAAAGAAAATTTTGAAAACTATGCTGATTAAACAATCAAAAACCTTCAATACTTAGTCTTTAAAATTCTATCAATTACAAATCAAAATCAACTTAATACTATATAGAATAAAATTCACAAAGTACTAATTAAAGCTTCAACTAAACATATTTCTTTTAAAAAAAATTAAAACAATTAAAGAAATCAAAGACTCATCTTTACCAAAACACTCTATACTTTATTTCTATTATAAAAAAATACAATTTCTTAAAAACTATATAAATTTAATTAACTTTAATACACTACTTACTAATACCAAACTAAATACTTAGACTGCTTACTTCAAACACTTTTACTCTCCTTGGTCCAAGTTAGAAAAGAATTCCAACTTATTAAAACTGCACTTAATTATTAATATAACAATTTATATATGATAAAATCAAAGAAAAAATAGAAGATTGAAACAAATAATTTAAAGAAACATTTAAACTTTTTTATAAAAAAATACTTGAAAAATATAACAATATTCATATTGATAGATTACTTCTTAACAATAATCTTTTTATAGAACATAAGGAAATACTAAATGCAATTAAATATTATTTTACTAAATATTTTAAAACTAATCTTCTTGAAACTATTTCATCATCATCAAAATACTTCTTACTTTATAAACTATATTCTAAATTTGAAATCTATTATTAAAACCTTACTTATGATATATCTGAACAAAAATAACAAAACCTAATCTTTGATATACCTAATCAAAAAACAGCAAGACCTCTTGAAACCTTTATAAACACATAAAATTCACTAGCTCTAAAGTATAAAATATTTTTTAACTCTTTCTAAACAATATTTTCAACTTCAGAAAATTTTTTTAGACTAAAAATCTTTCAATATCTTTTTAATTTCTAAAAAATCAAACTAAAATTATACACTAAATTAAGTTTGATCAATTTCTATAATAGAACCTTTCAAAAAAGTTTTTACTAAAATATTTACAAACTGACTAGATAATATTATTTTAAGTTACAATCTCTTATTAAATTTAAACTTTGTAACTATCAAAAACTTTTTAACTCATCTTTTTATACAAATCTTATATAATATAATTAAATATTACAAAGTCAATAATAAAGAAGCCTGGATTCTTTTTTAAAATATGTCTAAGGCTTTTGATAAAATCAATATATCAAGACTTTAGAACATATGCAAAAGAATAGAAATCTCCTTAACAAAGATCAACCTTATTACTAAACTACACCCTTATTACTTTGCTAGAGTAATTACTACTCATAGTCTTACTTCTTCAATACTAATCAATTCTGATATTGAACAAGATGAAATCTATTCATCTTTACTATGAAAAATTTATTATAACTCTATACTTTTTTTTATTTACAAAAAATACAAAAACAATCTATTTAAGATTTTATGTCAATCTTTTATTGATATTATAATAAATACAATATTCTCTCCAATAATAATTCTATTATTGGCCTTTATAAATAATACTATTTGGCATTGTGAAAGTGCAAATGTAATGCAAAATATTATAAATAATATTTCTACATTATATAAACTTAATAATATAAAAATTAACACTTCTAAATCTGACCTTCTTTATATCAAATCCAAATTTTTAACAAACTTAACTTCTTCTCTTACAATGAGCAATCAAATTATTCTTTTTAGAAAACCTCAAAATGTAATATGCTATCTTGGGATCTTTTATAATAATGAAGGTTCTCTTACATTAACTCTTAATCAAATTCAAAATAAAATTAAAAACTTTTTTATTCTTATTTAATACAAAAAAGTAATACTCTCACAAATTTCAGCATTTTTTAATCTAATTTTACAATTTTTATTAGAATATTTGCTTCAAATTATTCTAATTTATATAAATACACAATCTAAATTTATCTGTCTATTTACTATTCATACTAAAAAAATGCTATTACTAGCCAAAAATACTAACAATATAATGCTTACCAACCTACTTACTTTTAATTTATTATCTTTCAATAATATTATTCTAAAAGTTAGTACAACTAATACTAAATATATTTTTAATATACTACTAATTTTTAAAAACATTAGTATACAATGAATTAAAGGCTGGCTAACTAAAATATGGTCTTTCCAACTCTTAACTAATATCTTAGTTAATCACTATCATAAAACATAAAACTATACTTACTTTTTTATCTTTCTTAACTTGCTTTAAATATTATTTTCTTTTCAATTAATTCACAAATCTCTCTTTATTCTTTATTAATATCTAAAACTCTTATACTATTTATGATATTTTTTCTCTTAACCCACCTATTACTACTATTAATAGTCTTAAAAATAACAAAATTATTTTCTTAGAACAAATTACAACTGCAGATAACAAAATATTCTTCTATAGAACAATATATATTTATATATAAATAAACTAATTAAAGGTTATTAACCACAATGGTTTATCTAAATTTTACAACTAAACTAATCTAATCCTATTAATTTAATTTGGCTTACTCTAAATCTGCCTTCTATAAATCTTTTTCTTAACACAACTAAATTAATATCAGTATACTTATTCTTAAACTTCTTTTCCTTTTATTAAGTTTATTATACAAATAATCAATTATTTTATATCTCTTATTAAATTACTTTTCAACAACTTTCTTTTTTCTATTTACTTTAGATTTCTTACAGTTTCTCTTAACTTCTGATTACTCTACACCAAACTACCATTCCTTCTATTTACCTTATAATCTAATTAACAAATCAAATGATCAAACAATTATTCAAATTGATTTTAGAGAAATTTTAGCTTTAATTAATATATATAATTACACTTTCTCTTAATCATCTTCTTTATTACAACTACAAATAATTTTATCATCCTATGATGTTTAACTTATCCAACATTTTATTTATTTATCAATATATCAAAAACAATTAACTAATCTTAACTACCTTATTTTCTAACTTGATACAAATAAACTACATTTTTATACTAATGAATCAATTAAAAATCTTTAAACTTCAGATATAAAATCTGGTATAGAATGGATTTGCAAATATGACATATTACTAAAATTCAATGCAACTATACAATCTAATTCTGATTCAACTCATACTGAACTCAAAACAGTTCTTTATTTTCTATTTGCAGCTTTATCTAATACTTCTTTAATTATCTATATTGATAACACAATTGCCATTAAAAATCTTGAACAATTTATTATTTTTAAACCTATACAAACTAAAATCTGATATATCATCTACTATATTAATTATTTTAAACATCTCAAAAACATTACTCCCATCTTTCATAAAGTTAAATCATATTCTACATACTTATTTCACAACCAAGCAGATTTATTTGCTAAACAAGAAACCTTAAAATCTATTATTAAGCTTAATATTTCAAAATTTAATACTTTAAATCACTTCTTATAGAATAATTCTCTAATTTCTTTTAAAGTTTGTATCTTTATTAAACATATCATAACTATTCAAGAAATTGCCAAATAGTCAAATTTAAAATTCTTTCAAAATATTACCAATATTAAATGGTTCCTTTTATTTAAAATTATCTTCTCTCTTGAAAATAACTTACAAAAATACTCCTTTCATATTAAAATTCTTATCAATAACTTATCTATTATGCAAAACCTTAATATTCACTATTCTTACCTTTATACTACACCTTATTGTTTCTGCTATACAAATATTGAAGATACTCTTTACTTATTCTCATGCCTTAGCAATACTACAAATATTCTACAATTACTCAAAAACACTATATATGACATTCTTCAATCACTAATACAATCTCAACAACTCTATTAAATATCTTTTTAAATTTTATATTTCATTTTTTAAATCCTTAATACAAATATATTTTACATACTATTACTAAAACTTATTCTATTACTATATATAAGAACAATGAACACTTATCAATAAACAAACAAATACTTTTCTACTTTACCTTTCAAACAATCTACTTAATTAATATTACCAAGATTTCTAATTTACTTGTAATATATATCAACACTAATGAAAAAACTCTTACAACATCACATCAAAGTTCAAATAAACCAAAATCAACCTATCAACTCTAACTAATCCTTTAAATAATACTAAAACTTTTTCTCAACTTATAAATATCAAACCTTTAATTACAAAATGGCTTTTACAAAGTTACTTTCTAACAACTTGTATAATTTAATGTTCAAACAATTACTTGAATATTTTCTTCAACATATCCTAGCTAGAATCTAATCTGAAATAGTTAGCTATAGCACTCATAGGAAATAGATAATGTAATGTTACATTGGATGCCTAATTGTAGCACAAATGTAGTTTAGAAATCTTTAAATTAGAACTTATATTTTTATATATAATAAAGTTTTTACTTGAATATTATTTAATAAAAAAAAAAAAGCATTAATAAACTTGATGATAGCCTTTTCTTCTAACTATATTCATATATTTCTGTTAACTTCTTATTTATTTACTTATTCAATTCATACTACTTGCTTTAGTTACACTTTTATAACTTTGTTAACTTTCTTTATCTATTTGCTTATTCAATTAACATTATTTTTTATTCTTTTAATTATACTTTATTTTCTTATTTAATTCATCTTATCTTTGTTTTTTTTCTTTATAATAATGTAATTAACTTCTAATAATATAAATAGTTAGTAAAATCTATAAAAAGCTTATTAGTATATACTAGAATAATAAACATTATTTAGAAAATTTTAACTAATCTAAGTAAGTTTTAGCTACTCTAGTAGATTTAAACTGAAGATAAATATATCTAAACTCTTATTCTTGCATATGACATGTTTATTACTTAGAGTTATAGTTTTATAGTTAGCAATTTAATAGTTAGTTCTAACTGTAAGTATTGGTCTTAATTATAATATATAAAACTTCTTTTTGTATTTAGTAACTACATATAATTACTACTTAATAACTATTAATAAAAATAGGAACAAGGATTCATCTTAATACTAAAAATAAAAACAAATATACCTAATATTAAAAGAAAAAAATAGATAAAAGCTATCAAATAAACATACAATAAGATTTTTAAAATAGTACAAACTAATAAAATAAATAATATAAATATTATAAAAAAATATAAAAAGAAATAAAATTATATATTATTAAATAGAAATGTGGCAACTTAGTAAAGTGAATAGGTTGTTAACTTCCAAGTTGCAGATCTAAGGCTTAATTTCTATATATATTAAGTTTTAAAAATTATATTTGTGTTATGATAACTGTTTTTTGTTGATCAGTTGGGTTTATGTATCTGTAATCTTAGATACACCAAGTCAGAGCCTATCTGATTTTAAAAGCTTGGAGCATTTATATGAAGTATAATATTACATGTATATAGAGAAATATAAAAAACTGATGTCATATAAGACTTTAGTGCAAATTCATAATAAGACCATTGGGTATAGAAAACTAAGAAACCAAGAAGACAAAAGCTTACTTAAAAATCTTAAGTAAAGAAGTAGCATAAAGTTTTGATGATACTGTTAATCTAATAGAAGCCTATAAAATACCTCTAAAGAAATTGTTAAATAAAACCAGATAACAGATATATAAGAGAAGCATATATACCAATCAGGCTATCAGAATTACCAAAAGAAAAAGATACACAAGTATACTATACCAGGTCATCTAAATTGGTAGTCTAAAAAGTCCTATTGGTTTTAAGTAGCAGTTAGTAAAGGATGATAGAAAAGATGTTTGGAAAGATGGATACCAGGGTTTGGATAAATTTTACAAAGATATTAGCTATTTAATAGATAACTCTAATCACAAATGTTGGTCTTAGCCATAGCATCAAACCAGGTTAGTAGTAAAAAAAAAATACAGCTTACTTTAATAGGTTTATCTCAAGGATAAAAATAGTTTAAAAATTATAGTTTTATAGTTAAAAATGAATAGATTAAGGTCTGTAACCTGGTGAAATTAATATCAGAATCAGATCAGAAAGTTTAAATAGAACATCTAAGCAAAGGTGTTAGATATAGCAACTAGTAAAAAACCTTTAGATAAACTCTTTAAATAGGTAATATAGAAAGTTACATGTGTAGCTAGTTGTACACTTGTCTGATAGTTCTTATAGATATGTCTATATAAAACATGTATCTGATATAAGTATTAATAAAAGTCAAAACCAAAAAGGTTATCTTAATACTGAAAAAAAATAAAAATAATCAAACAGTTAATAAGTATTTGCAAAATAAATAAAAAAAATAAAGGTATATAGTGACCTAGTGAAGTGGTCAGGTTGTCAACCTACCAAGTGGTAGGTTGGATGTTCAAATCCTATTAATAGTGAAAATTTGAATAATCATCTATATATTTTCATATTATAACAACTGTTACTAATAATTAGATTAGAATATTTGTAATAGTAATTGCACTAGCATAACTGGCAGGTCATAAAGATCTGTTCAATGTTAAAGTTATACAAAGAAATGCAAACTGACAAATAGGCAGTGCAAACACTAGATAAGTTCTTGTAGCTATATAAATTTGTTGAAATTGGATAGCAAGAAGTTTATTGAAAAGACCTAAATAAAAAGATAGCTAGATCTTCAATAACACTACTGTAAAGGCTAAATTACTAAAAACAAATATCAAGGTTTTAGTAACTAGACAGGCAAGAACCTTCAGATTAAAAGTCTTGGAAATACTCTCAACTAGACTGCTAGAATAAACTAAAAAAAAGAATATTAAGCTAACCTAATATATTAATGAACTGGTTATAGTCCTATATAGGCTATTTGGATTGAGAGTCTAATAAAATTCAGAGATATACTAAAGTATTAGGAATATATTGTAAAGTAGATGCTAGGATTTGAGTGAACTCTACAAGAGTACAGCAGTTTAATGATTAAACTCTGACTGCAAGTATTGGTTTTGTTATAATGATATCTAGGTCAGTTATAAAAATAAATACAGAAGGCTCTGAAGGATTTACCTCAAAAATAAAATAGTTTTTAGGTTAAGATGATGATTTGAATATCTAAATATAACCCAGTAAGTTAACACAAGTTATAGGTTTAGAGAGTTTAAAATAGAACATTCAAGCAGAAGTATTAGATACAGCAATTGGTAGAAAATCTTCAGACAGGCTTCTTAAATAGGTAATATAAAAAAGTTATATACATAGCCAATTGTATACTTCTTTGTAGTGGTTTATAGAATCACATTACCAAAAGTCATTAATAAAAGTCAAAAAACCAAAGAGGTCACCTTAACACCAAAAAAAAACAAATAAATAAAAAAATATACAATAATAAATAATATAATAAATTTAATTATTAATATATTAGATTATTTTATTTATATATATTTACTTTTTTAAATATTATTAATAACTAAAAAAAAAATTTGAAAATATGTAATTTTTTTTAGTATTAAGATAATCTTTTTGGTCTTTTGATTTTATTTTATTTATTTAATTTTTTTTAAATTAAAGTTTTTATCTTTAAGATGTAACTTTTTTATTTAAGTTTATAGAATGCAGGTTGCCTCTAGAGGCTCTCTTATATTGAAGGTTACAACTAGTTATATATGCATTTTTGGTACCAATTTAAGTAGTTTACTTATATATTTCTATATAAGTTCTATACTTGATGCTATATTTGCAAGTCAGCTAGGAGTCTTGTTTATTTTAATTCTCTGCATATGCAATTAATCTTGTATTATAAAAACATCTTTAGAATACTGCTCATTTAAGTTTCTAATACTTATTAGTATTCTTAGAATTAATTTATTTTTAACAGAAGACTTACTAAAACCTGCCATGTTCTATATACTGCTAATTTAGTTTTATGCAACATGCTATAGTTATTTAATACTTGCAGTTACAAGAATTAACTATTTAATCACTATATCATACTATTTTTATTCTTGTAAAGTCACTAAGAACCTAGTACTCATCTTTTTGGCATCTTTTCTATCATCTTTTACTAATTGCAACTTAGAACTGATAGACTCTAATCAGACTACCAATTCAGATAGCCTAATATAATATACTTCTGTATTCTTTTTCTTAAGCAAGTCTGGTAGCCTAGTTGGTTATATGCTTTTCTATACATATTTAGTGTTTAGTTTATCTAATCTGTTCTTATAAAAATGTTTTAATACTTTAACTAATTTGATAATATTGTTAAAAGTTTATATTATCTTTTTATTTAAAAATTTTTAAGTAAGTTTCTATAACCTCAGTTTCTTAGTCTTCTACATTTAATAATCTTATCATAGATTTGCATTGAAGTCTTATATAACACCAGTTATTAATATTTTTTTATTTATATATAATGTTACACTTCTCATAAATGCTCTAAGCTTCTAATATTAGGTAGAACCTGACTTGGTATATCTGAGTTATAGCTGCATAAGGCCAATTAATTAACAAAAAACAGTTATCGTAATGCAAATATAATTTTCAAATTTATTTTAGATAAGATTTAAATCTTTGATTTGCTACTTAAAAAATAACAACCAAATTATTATACTAAGATCATTATTTTTATTTTTTAATTTTTTTTTTGATATTAAGGTAACCTTTTTGGTCTTTTGATTTTTATTAATAATTTTTTTGGTATTATAATTCTGTAAACCATTACAAATAAGTATATAATTAGCTATATATATAATTTTCTATATGTATTATCTATTTAAGAAGTCTATTTGAAGATTTCTTACTAATTGCTATATCTAATATTTCTGCTTAGAAGTTTTATTTTAAACTTTTTAAACTTGCAACTTGTGTTAACATTACTGTATCATATTTAGATGTCCAGATTATTATCTTAATCTTAGGACTATTTTATTCTTAAAATAAACTTCTTAAAGTCTTCTATATTTATTTTTACAGCTAATTTGATATCTCTATAGCAAAACTAATACTTGTAATCAAAGTTTAATTATTAAATCACTATGCTCTTGTAGAGTTTATACAAACTCTAGCATCTACTTTATAGCATATCTAAAATACTTTAGTATATCTTTGCCTATTTACCAAAGTTTCAATTCAGATAGCTCAGTAAAACTATAATTAGTTTATAGTATATTAGATCAGCCTTATATTTTTTTCCTTTAGTCTGTTTTGGTAGTCTAATTTGTGATACTTTCCATCCAAAAGTTTTTGTCTGTTTGGCTACTTTAATATTGGTATCTGTTTTATAAAACTAGTTTTTACAGTAGAGTTATTAATGATCTAGCTACCTCTCTACTTAGATCTTTCTAAATAGACTTTTTGTTATTTAATTTTAACAGATTTATATAGTCACAAGGACTTATCTAATGTTTGTACTTTCTGATTGTTAGTTTGCATTTCTCTATGCAATGTTATACTTACACAGATGCCCTGTAACCTGCCAGTTATGCTAGTATAACTGTTATTACAAGTATTATTTTTTGGTTTTATTAATATTTTTTAAATAATGAATTTATATAAAACTATTATAAAAAAAATATACAACTAGTTATACATATAACTTTTTTATATTATTTATTTAAAGAGTTTATTTAAAGGTATTTTACCAATTGCTATATCTAATATTTTTGCTTAGATGTTTTATTTTAAACTTTTTAAACCTGCATTCTGTATTAACTTTACTAAGTTACAGAAATTTTCTTTTATATTTAAGTTCTTATCTTAATCTTAGAACTAATTTATTTTTAAAATAAACCTTTTAGAGCCTTTTAATTTCTATTTACAGCTAATTTAGTATTATTTTAGTTGAACCAACACTTGCAGTTAGATTTAATTATTATTATTATTATTTTTTTTTTATAATGTTCAAGTAGAAACTTTTTACATATAGAATCATAAGTTCTAAAATTAAAGATTTCTAAACTATATTTGTGC
>CAJVQA010007976.1:0-13344 GCA_910591915.1 Cetraspora pellucida | reverse complement strand
TAATAGTCGTTCAAGTTTTCAGATAGTAGAGACATAAACAACTATGATGCTTATTATAATAAGTTAATAATAAAAGGTCAGATTTTAATTATGTATAGATAATAATGACTAAAATTAAGCATAACGATGCAAACAATTTGTTACAGAATAATGCATTTCATCAAATTATTATATATGTTTAAGTTTTATAGTTTAATTATTAAACTTACATAAAAGGAATAATTACAACTTTAAAAAAAGGGCGATGCAAGTTTCTCTCAAAAAATTAAAATGAATCAGTTTTTTTTATTATTAAATAATAATTTGTTTCAAACTGCATTCAACTAATATTAATTTGTACATTCTGAATTGTGCATCTAATTATATTGTAAAACATTTTGATACAATACATACCTATAAATTGATCTCTTCTTTCCGATACTATATCAACACTTGAATACTTGAATTATATAATTTTCCAAAAAATTTCTAAATTCATTTTTGTTAATTCACAAATTATCAATGGATCTAAATTTAATATTAAATAATGATACAGAAAAAAGTATACCAAGATTTTCAGTATTTAATAACAAAATTACACATTTCAATATTGCTATTTTGCAAACATCATACCTAATCATTATAAATATACTATTGATTCATTTGAAGCATTACAACCCTACAATTTTTTAGATACATATATGGAGCTATTTAATGCAAAGTTTCATGTAAATATTTCTACAATCGAAGATGTAAAATTATGGCTTAATGAGTTTTTGGATTTAAATAAAGTAACTATGCAGGAAACCTAAGGATGAATCATTAAAGGTGTCTGTTACCTTTTTTCTAAACATCTCTATTGTATGCATAACTATATAGTAAAATTGAAACAAGGACAAAAGGAAAAAAATGTTACTAATAAAACAAATGATTACTAATATTACAAAAAAAAATAATAAAAAAATAATTAGTATACATATAAGAGATACTAATTGTTTATTAACACTTAGCATAAAAGTTAAAAATAATGATGATCCTTATCCATATGAAATTTCTCTGCAATTTCATCATAATTATCCCCTTACATCAAATCATGCAACAAGCTTTCAGCCTATATCTAATAATACCAAGAAAGAATTTTTCAAATTTTTTTATGTAAGACATTCTCCCTCTAGTGCATATCATACATATTTGGTTGAAATTCAATTAAAATATAATAATGATGAGGATATTTTGGCTGATAGAGCAATATGACTACATAAACATGATATTTACTATCTTCATCAGAAATTTTTGAATCAAATTATTGGTGTACGAAATGGAGAAGAAATGTTTTCATGTAAGTCTAAAGAAATTGTAGAGTTTAATAATAATCATAAAAGAAGTGCTTGGATGCAATCATATATTGTACCAACTAATAATGATTCTAAGCAACCTTTTATTTTAATAATTATAACAAACCTAATGAAATGTTGTCATATATTACAATAAGCCAGTAAATTAGTTTATGTAAATGCTATAGCTGGTCTTAATATTTTTAATACACTGTTGATGTTTATATCTACAAGTAAACCTATTGGTGACTTACCTCTTATCACAATACTAACCTCAGATGAAACAGTATCTACTCTTACAAAAGCTTTTGAAGTAATAAAACATATACTGCTATTGGGTACATTTGGTGAACATGGTCCTATTATAGGATCACAAGTTATTATAATTGATAACTCAAGTGCAGAAACAAAAGCATTAAGTTATGCTTGGAAAAATGCAACTATATTATTATGTGTTTTTCACTTCTTGCAATTAATATGGAGATGGCTATAAGAAGGAAAGCATGGTATTAATAAAAGTGATCATATTATTCTAATTGAACATTTAAAAAAAATAGTATTTACTAAAACTGAAACTATACTTGAAAATGAATATAAAGAATTAACATCAAATCAAATATACTTTAAGTATTTGAATTTTTAAAAACATTTTGAAGAATTGTGGAATCATCATAAAGAATGGGCTATTGCTTTTCGCTAAAAATTACCAATTCGTAATAATAATACAAATAACTTTGTTGAGAATGGAATAAGAATAATAAAAGATATTATTTTTAAAAGAATATAGACATATAATATAATGCAAATTTATCATTTTATTACTAATACATTAGATTTATACTATATCTGAAAATTGCTTACAGTAGCTTATAATAGATTAGATAATTATATCAAGCTTTATTTTTGACTTTTAGGATGAAATATCAGGTCAAAAGATGATATTGAATTTATAAATTATAATTCTATGAAGTTTAAATATAAAAGTAATAAAACTTCAAGACAATAGTATTTTGTAAATATGAAATTAGGGTCATGTAAATGTAATCCAACAGGTGCACTATGTAAACATTAATTATCAATAGCAATTTACTATCATATATATGACATGAACCAAATACCTATTATGTCAATAAATAGTCATTATCAGTATGCTTATTTAGCATTAGGTGACAAATGCAAAGAACTTAGCTTCTATGCAGATCTTCATCAAGCATGATTTGATCAAGAATCTGTATTTACAACAAATATAAATAGTGAATAATTTAATAATATAACAGATATTAATTGTGAATCTAATTTTAATAATTTAAATGAAAATAATGTACTTTCCAAACCTGAGTCTTTAGTATTTTCACAATCTTCACAATCTTCAAGTGACTATAATGAAGATAAAGACATTAAAAATAATAGTCAAAATAGTAACAGTAATGATAGTGATACAAGTGAAAATAATAATAATCTCTATCAAGTAGCTAAAGATGAATTTCATTGGTTTTGTTGTGATCTTAAAAATCTTCTTAAAGAGAATGATCCTATTTTGAACAAAAGTATATATAAGTTTGTAAAAGTTTATAAAAAACATTGTACTATAGTGCATAATACTTAAAGACTACATTTGTCCCATTTTGGAATCTAAAACTAAAATATGCCAAAAAGTTGATTTATATAGTATTTTAAATATTTCTACTGATCATGTGATCTAACTAATCATTTGTCATAATAAAATCATACAAAAATGAGCTAATGCATATGTATAATATCCACTAGCTTAATACAAGAAATGGTAATCTAAATCTACCTTGGAACATTAGCAAAAATAACTAGAAAGCAGTTTTATTTATAAACCTTAATTTCTACTTAATCTTACACATTTTTAATATGATTTGAAGACATAAATATTTCAACTTTTGTAAATTATTAAATTGATAAAACTTTTTGGTACAATATAAGACGCAATACTGTAAATACTATCAAGTCTTTATTTGTTTTTATATTCTGTGTCAAATCATATAGCCTAAGCTTGCTACCTATATGTATACATTTCATATGATTGTTAAACTATATAAATAAATATATATAACCAGTTCAACATGCATCTAATATAAAGAGTGTGCCAAGGTGATCACCAAAAGTCTGAATCAGTTAATAAAATGCCACAGCTATATATATCTTAATAACAAGTAGTATATTGCTTTGTTACATATTTCAATTTAGCTGTATGCAGAAGTTAAACAATTTAACAATTTTTAAAGAAATTATGCAGTGGCTCCTGATCCAGACTTTTGGTGGTTGCCCTGGCATACTCTATAATAAACCATACAATAAATAACTAACTTTTTATAAATCTTGAGAATTATTTTTAAAACCATACAAGGTTTTGAATACAACCATACTAGATGGTTTCTGGGCTCAATTTCTTTGATCTTTCAAATAGCATCAAACCAGGTTGCAGTAAATACGAGGCCAAACCCAAAATAGCTTTTATGTAGCATTATATACAAAATTTAGTAATAAATTTAAATAATAACTTTCAATATAATGATATGAAAAAGTTAAGGACTTCACAATTGCACCAAATATTATTTATTTTCACCTTTCTGATCTTAAATTTAAATTTAAAAAAAAAATTATAAATTTAAAAAAAAAAATTTTTAAATTTAAAAAAATTTAAATTTAAAAAAACTGCCTTCAAAATATTTAAATTTAAAAAATTTGAAGTCCATTCGTCAAGACCAATCAAATTAGACTGTAGACTGATTAGAGAATAGAATAGGTGGAGTTGGACAAACCAGATAAAGCTGTACAATTCCTAATTAATTATAAATAACAAAAACTATAATTAATTATTGAACAGTCGATTATTATATTATTTCTTTCTACTAAAAATCCCATTATGATCTTTTATTATTATTGTATGCTTTATCATTATTTTCTTGAATGAATAAAACTAGCGCATTCTTTGGTATTCGTCTATGCAATTTAAATTTTTTACAAGCATACTCAGCTAATTTTCCTGTCAATCCCTCATGATACAATTCTATATATCTTCATGATTTTTGAGCAAACTTCCTTATTGTAATAATATCAACTGAATCTAATGCATGAGGAACAGTTTGTTACAAACCAGCCCAAGTATAATTACAATTATCTCTAGCATATCTCTTAGTAGCCCCCCAATACATTTCGATAAAGTTGAGTTCATAGTGAAATTTTGGATAAAAAACATATAAATAACATGCACCTTCTATTAGTTCCACAATTGCTAACTTTTGTACAATAAAATCAGGTTGAGATACCATTATTTTTCTTGCATAACAATCTATTTGTAAATTATCTTTTGCCAATTTTTTATCCTTACATGTTTTATATTCTAAAAGCAACCCATTCTTCCAAAGCCCTCTCTTCTTTAATATTAATTTAATACCTTTTGATTCTTCTTACATATTTTCATTATAATCTTTATCTTCTTCGAATCTATAGTCTTCATCAAATACCATATGTTGGATGTTTTGTTATTCATCAGCATCTACAAAAGTTGTTGATCGCATTTTTGATTGGTTTTCTCCAGGTTTTAGATTCATTCTTGCAGCAATAAAAGCATCCTCTGCATATGCTTCATGGTTTGTACTATTGTCAAAAGCAAAGACAGCTGTTGCGTTAAGAAACTTTGCTTCAAAAATAGGGATCACTTTATTTCTAATTTGTTCTAGCAAATTATTGACTGTTCAGAAACCTTCTAGGTTTTTTCTAGGCATTAGATAGCAGCGTGCTTCTATGGGAATGTTCAGATGCATTCTTGCCTCTTCTTCACTTAATTTCAACTAACCACATTCTTCTAAAAGAAACTCACTCACCATAATTAATCTTCCATTTCTTTTTTTTTTGCAATAACATGTTTCTATCTGGTACCCAAATCACTCGTTTTCCGTTATTTGAATAAAAAACACTTTCATTATATGTTACAAAGATTAATTCTTGTTCATTTTGTTTAAGTACTAGAGGAATTTTTTTCATATTGTCTTCTTCATATCTGGAAATAACAAAAAATTTAATTAAAATTTTTTTAAAAAGATCATTAAAATCAATGTTAACATTTTATCATTCTATTATTATTCCCTAAACTGTTTTCTAGGAAAATTTGCCTAAAAATTTCATGATTGATCTGTGATTAAGCTATCAAATTATATTGATTTGTAGTCTAAATCATAATAGATACATAGTTAAATTGACAGTTTAAGGAATATTGTAAATACTTTATATATGAGATAAAACTTATCATCAGGCTTTCAATTATATTTTGTGTTCAGTTTGTTTTTTGAGTACTGTAATAACTTCTTACATAATGTAATTGAAAACCCTATAACAAAATTTCTTTAGATGGCATTCAGAAAAAAAACTATACACAAAATATAAATAAAAGCCTAATAACAGGTTTTTCCTTAATAGCACTCATATTGAAATAGATTAAATTATTGCAGATATATAGTTTTGCTTTTTAATTTATTAACAATTATTTAATAATTACAAATTATTTAAACCAATTTTTTACATATAGCAAAAAAATGCTTTATTGTTCTATTTACAGATCAAAATATTTTAGCAGTCAACTTTAATTAAAACTATCCTAAAACATATGCATATCATTTTCATCATATCTTGCCATTTGCTGTTCTAAAATTGTTATTTCTTCTAAAAAATTTTTTAATAAACTACTACATCATCCTGCGCATGTCCATCAAGGTACATATCTAGAATTACAAAATTACCATAATCTGTATAATAAATATAACATAAAAATATAATTTTTATAATACAGGCTTATATATACCTTGCTAATATCTTTTAAATTGGAACCCCAAAATGTTTAACCACCGTTTAGCTGTCTGCAAGTTGATTGTTTTTTTTGTCCCTTCTATATACTCTGAAAGAATAATATTATTAACATATTCTTGAAACTCAGATGAATCAATACTATTTATTTTGGAATTTTGTCATATCTACTGTTTATATTGCATTGCAATGTCTTCATTATCAATAAGTCACTTGTGTTTTTGATGTTTACCATGTTATAAAGTGGAAATGAACCATGATACAAATAATACTTGGCCAAAGACTGAATTTTTCTGAATGTATATGGTTTTGGTTTGATGTAAGTTTTATATACAGACTCTTTACTTGCTTCTTCTTTTCTATACTCACTTTCTAGCAATACAAGATACTCATAAACTACCTGACATTCATTATATTCAGAGGCTGTAATTAAACATCTATTTTTTACTATATATTTATGAAGTTGGTTGATTCCTTCATATGCCATGATTGGTAATACTTCATTCATTAAAGATGCACTAAAATTGCTTAAAAATTTTTTTAATTAGTGTTAGTAACTATAGTAAAGCCTAAAATATTTTGGCAAATTAATAACAAATAAGAAAAATTCACTAACTTTGCAGTTTAAAAAAACTTGTAATCTTATAAGTTCCTTTAGCTGCATTGGTAAGGATGCTGAAGGCACCAAACTTATGATAATAAGTTGTTTTTGATAACCCTTTTACCATTCTTGTCTTTTTTTCCTTTATCTTGCATATAGGAGTTACAGTAAGTGTTCGCATGTCTTTTTATCTTCATTGTTTCTGTCCTCATCATCCTTCTTTATATCAAGCTCACTATCCTCTTCTAAATTTTGCACAATCTCTTCCTCAGCTTTCTTCTTAACATTCACCTCAACATCCTTCTCAACATTTATAACAACATTTACCTCAACATTCTTCTTAGCATTTATAACAACATTCACCTTAACATTTATCTCAGCATCCTTCTCAACATTCACCTCAACATCCTCCTTAACATTTGCCTCAACATCTCCCTCAATATTTGCTTTAACATCCTCTTCAACATTCATCCAAACATTCTCTTCAATATTTCTTTCAACTTTTTCTTCCTTTTGCCATTTTTCCTCCACTAGCTCTTTTCTTCATTTATTATATTTTTTGAGTAAGTTATTTAATTTTCTCTTTATCATATTTTATTTTTTTTTTTTAAATATTAAGGTGAGTACTTGCGACCCAGGATTTTATTGATAGTACATTCTTTATCATATTTTATTAAAACACCTAAAATTGTATTTATTATGCAAATTCTTATCACATAAGAGATATATTCATACATACATATGTTCAAGTAGATTATGCTTCGTATTGGGGAGCTAAAGCCACACAAGCTATGCAGGTTCTTCTAGGGCCAAGCAAGCTATACAGGCTCTTCTAGGGCCATACAAGCTACGCAGACTCAGAAGCCACACACAAATTGGTTTGTATATGAGTTAGTTACTAAAAAGCCACATACTAATTATATTCATATATGGATTATCAAACTTTTAAAATTTTTGTGTGAAAGCAAAAAACTTTTTTTTTGATCTTTATAATGGCCATCATTTGTCATGTGTTTTCATTAACCAATCAAAATGTTATACTCAAAATATTTAATTTGATTGGTCAATGTATTTGTCACATTTCGACCAATTTTATATACTAATATATAAAATTTGTGACTTTTTAAATTAAATTAAGTTAAAAATAAATAATCAAAATTAAAAAAATAAAGCTACTAAGTTGTAGTATATTGATTTAGTTACAAAATAGCAGCTTTTTTTTTTTAGTATTATCTTTATGTCAAAAGTTGTTAGTTTTTAAAATTTGTATAGTCTTTAAGTGTCATGCACTGTATAAATATTAAATAATATTAATTTTATTAAACCTTATTATTAATATCATTATAATATAAATAGTTTTGAAATAATTGTTTTAAATAATCAATATTTGTTCATTGAGATGATGATAAAAATTTATGTCCTTTTTCACTATATTTATAATTTTGACATCTAATAAAATAATGTAGTGGTGAAGTATCATCTTTACACTATATAAAATAATTTAAAAATATATATTATAAAAATATAATTATAATATAATTATAAAAAAAATATTTAATTAATATAAATACTTGATAAAATTTTGCTAAAATTGGCTTTTTATTACATTATATTTGTGTTAATTTATCATAATATTTGCAAGCAATTTTATGTGCAGCAACAAATTCACTGAAAAAATAATTAGTTAAAATATTTTAATATTAATGCATAATTTATAATTATAAAAACTTATATTAAAAAAAAACTTACTTTAAAGTAGCATTATCAACTAATAGTTCATTTGCTTTGAATGTTTTTTTAAATAATTCATCATCAAAGTTAACCACTGAATGTGAAGTATTTTAAGCTTAGGTGAAATAAATTAACAGAATTTAACACCACAACATAATCAAGTTTCTTTATAAAGTTTAGTATTTAAAAAAGAACAATAAACTTCATTGCAACTTGTACTATTTTTATAAGAATATTGAATGTTTTTAAGATCAAATATTTTATTTGCTTTTTTCAAATCCTTGCCAGCAATATTATAGATACATACAACACTATTTGATGCTGTTTCTTCAAATTCTAATCAATATTTTACTCATTCTGCAGTTTTTTTATTATTACGACTTTCTAATTAAATAATTTCTGAAAATTGCTATATATATAATAAAATATTAGTTTATTTATTAACTTGTTAAAATATTATACTTTGTTTTACTTACATTATCTGCATTATCTAATTTATTAGTAATAAAAAAACTAGAATTTGATGAATGATCAAAATTCTACTTTTTAAAATATTATATATTAATATAATATAAAATTATTAAATATATAGAGTTGTATTATTATAAAATAATATAATTCTTATTTAATTTACTGTTAATAAATCTGTTTCTTGTGACATATTTATTGTATCGGTATTCCAATCATTATCAGATTTATTAATAGTATGTAGTACTATTTTTAAATAAATTTAATTATCAATATATAACAATTGATATATTAAAAAATTATAATTGCTATATATCATATTATTATAAATATATTAATATCTAAAAAAAAACATTAATATACCTTGATTATTAAGTTCCTGTAACTCATCTGTTATATCAGTGTTCTAACCATCATCTACATTAAAAGTTTGTAATGCAATTTTAAAAAAAAGATTTAATTAATATATATTTTAACAGAATTATTATCATTATATCAATATATTTTTATGTTTATCACTATATAAAAAATACTAATATACCTTGATTATTAGGTTCTTGCAACTTTTCATTTATGTCAACATTTCAATTATTATTAAATAAAGTAAGATCATTATAAAATCCTGTATTTTCATTTATTAAATTAGAATTGATTTCATCTTTCATTTTAATTCTTGTATTAACAGTTTGTGATGCTACTTTTTTAAAAAATAATTTAACTCAATTCTGCAATTATGTATATATCAAAAATTTTCTACATTATTTACCTTCAATGATTTTAATATCGTCATGTATTACATCTATAAAAATTGATCATTGCATTATTATTATACCAAAAAAGAACTAATATGTATGAACTATTTATGTATATTACTATTTTTATACTATCTAAAAAAAAATAAAACACACCTTCAAGAGTAGAGGTGCCAATAATTTCAAGTTCATTATCTGAAATTAGTATAACGTTTGTAAAACAATCCATTTTACTTTTTTAAAAAAAGTGAAAGAAAACTAATCAGATCGATTATCATTTATTATTTATTATACAGTATATATTAATATAATATGATTTTTCAAATAATCATATTACATAATTTTTACTTATATATTGTATGATATTTCTGGGGCATTAATAACTTAAATATAGTACTGTATACTCTTGTTTACCTATACTCCAATATATTATAAAAAAGTGTACAGTACTGTATAAACAATTGAAAAAAAAATACAGTATGAACTTTTCTATCATATAGTACAAAATATGTGTATACTCAGTGAAATAATGTGTCTCTTTTTTATTTGATTGGTTGTTCAAATCTTGTGACTTCATCTTGTGATTTCTAGATTTTTGCTTATAAACTTTTTGTCTATTGACACATGATAATAAAAAATGCAAATCAGATGTTTGTAATCTGATAATTATCCTTTCTAGATTATTAAATAGGGAGTCCTTAAACTATATTTAGGATATAGGTTCTTAACCTATAACCTCTAAATAAATAAACTAAATTTAAAATAGCTATCACATGCTAACTAAATTAAGAAACATAATAAAAATCTATACCCCAAGTACAGGCTAAAACAGTCCTATTAAATAATGTTAATTTCTCTATTTATTATTTCAGCTTTTAATCTCATCATATATTTATTAATTGTTCTTGATTTTACTCATATTTTGTCCTCTATTCTGACCATATTGTTATACTGTATCGTATAGAAGCAAAATGGTTAGTACTAAGATGTCTGCATAATTTCATATATTTTTAAGAAGTTAAATATGATGTTTAGTAACTTATACAAATGGGCTGCTATCAATAGAAATCAAGCAGATCTACAATTGAAAAAAAAACCAATGCCTTAACTTTTACAGTTCATATCTTAATAAATTTTAAAGCTATCTTGATTATCTAATATTCCAAAGAAAGCCTATGATCTATGCTCTCTTTTGAATTTTAAAAAATCAAGATAGCTTTAAAATTATCAATATATGAGCTGTGAAAGTTAAAACATTGGTTTTTTTTTAAATGTAGATCTGCTTGATTTCTATTGATAGCAGCCCAAATGTTGTTTCAAAAAAAAAGAGGCTCAGTCTTAATCCTATTGGATAAATTATAATAATTCTTAAATTAATTAAAATTGTACTATAGTTAAAACTCTCTAAGTAACTTTTATAAAGACTCAACTTTTATAAGAGATACTTGGAACCTGTGGGTCGATAGCATAGTAGTTAGTGCTTCTGGATAGAAATGGAATTGGCTATAGCTATAGCTGACTATAGCTGGCTATAGCTATAGCTGATAATAGCCAAACTGAGTGGCTTAGCTAATCAGCTAAGTTTTTAATATTATGGTTGATGAAAATAATAATCATTGCATAATTTAGTATGCAATTATATCAGAGAGTCTGCATCATATCAGTAGGTTTGCACCATTTGATATATGGAAGAATTTATTTTTTTTAATTTTGGTCAAATTTGTAGATCATTTGGCCAGACCTAGAACAAACCAATTTTAAATCTGGTAAAATGATCTGCAATATAACCCATATAGGTAAAAATTTCGAACAAGATAAAATCACCAGCCAAAAAAGTTTCAAATATTATATAACAAATATATTGAGCACTAAAAAATTCATGTAACTTAACAAAAAAAATACAACCAACAAACTTATGATAAGTAATAAATTAATCATTTTATTTATTTTGAATAACTTAATAAACATAATATTTATTATAGCAGAAAGTATTATAATTACAGTTTTTCTAAGTATTTGGAATATTCTATTATCTATTAAAATGATTATAATCTTCCAATTTATGCAATGACACAAAGTTTTATTAATGCTATTGAACTATTTGTTTTTCTTAATGATTTTTTGTTGTTGCATCCTGAATTCATATAAATAATTAGAATTATAATCTCTGGAAAAGCATTAAAAAAAATCTGAGTTTTCTGATTCAATTGCGTTTCTTGATTAGTTTTTATAATTTTATTTCAATTTTTTTATATACTGTCAATGGAAACTTGGTTACAGCAATTAACATATATTTTTAGAACATTGTGTTTTTGGAGTTTATGCTTTTAACAATTACTTTACACTTTAAAGAATTAAAAAAAAAATTACTTATTAAATCAATTATGTTAATATTAATATTTTAATAAATATTATTATCATGATCTAATCATAATGAATTGACAATACTACATGATTTCGAAACTTTTTTTGGTAGTGATTTTATACTGGTCAAAATTTCCAATTTTTATGATAATTTCGATTGAACAACAAGATAAAATAGAATCTAAATCAATAATATATAAAACATTGTGTGATTACTGAGATTAAAAGTGATAATCAGTAATTGTAAAATTGCTTTTGAATCACTTGTGAGTTTTTATATCTCATTTATAAGTAGTATAGTAGATATATTTTTAGAAGTAACTACTATTTCATAAAATTTTATTATAACAATATTATATAATATAATTATTACAAAGTATAATGAACTATAACAAACACATTATATAAAAATATGAAATAACTTACTATAGAATTGTGACTTTAAGATAAATAAAATGAACATATTTCTAGTTATCCAGATACTACAAAGCAATTAGTAATATGTAAATTAATTGTGCTATTTGATAATAATTAGGTAGATCACAAACTTCACTTATTAATTATATATCATCTTCAGGTTTTGGTAAAAATATTTTCATATGAGTTATCTTTCTAGTTTATCAAAAATTTTACTATGATCTGAAGATTACATATAATCAATAAATAAAGTTTGTGATCTAATCTATATTAATTCACATATGATTTTACTTGATCACTATAAGATTTCATAAGTGTTAAATTATTTTCTTAATTTATATATATATTATAAAATTATGTTGATATACTTTAATAAACTTGATTGCTTATATTTAAAACATTTAATATAACTTATATGAAAGTATCTTTTATAATCTAAAGAACTTGTAATTAATAAGTGAAGTTGTAATTTACATATGCTTTACTTAATTGTTATTATGATAAAATAGGTTTATAATTATATAATTTAATAGTAATCAGAATAAATTACACATAGGTCATGTTTCTAGTTTATTAAAAATATATTATTTTTATAAAACATTTTAAATATAACTAATTAAATTTTATTAAAATATAATTAGACATTATTTTATAATATTATATAAAAATAAATTAATTTAATAATTATACAATTTGATACTAATTAAGTAAATTACATGTGAGTTACAAATTTTATTTATTAATTATATATTATCTTTAAAAATATTTTTATATTGCGCAATTTTTAAAAATTTTTTTTTTTTTTTTAAATATTAAGGTAAGTACTTGCAACCCAGGATTTTATTGATAGTATATTTGGCTAATGATT
>CAJVQA010007975.1:0-13345 GCA_910591915.1 Cetraspora pellucida | reverse complement strand
AAATATATTTTAATTATATTTTTACTATATATTAATTATATTGTAAATATATTTAAAAAAATTAAAATTTTTTGCAAAGTATAGAAATTTCTCTATGCTTTACAGACAAATAAAGAGCTACTACTAACACCAAAAGAAGAATATTTTAATACAAAAATATGAATAATGAAGTTTGGCAAAACTTTGCTAACCAAGTCTCATTTAATCTAAAATTAACTCACACTTTTCTCTTAACTCAGACAACTGTCTCTATTGAGGCAACCTGGCACAAAATTCAAACTAGCATTATTTCTGCTACACATACATATATTTTAAATAAAAAATTTACTATATGCAACTTTTAACATATATTCTTCTCAAAAGCATCACAATTATACTTCTATCTTAAAAAACTTAGAAACATCATAAACAAACCAAAGCTTCTATTTAGCAACAATCAACTATATTTATTTAACACATTCAAATAATTTACAAACTTAACCTTTCTCATTTTTTTAATATTTCATCTATACCAAGTGACTATATACTATTACCTGAATGGATCTCCTTCACTAACACAGAATAGAAATTATTATATCATGTATGCAATTTAGAAAACATTAAAAACATTAAAGAACAAAGTAATAATAATATAGCAAAAAGATGCTTTAAACTTCAATACAAATCTACATTAATGATTAACAGTATACTTAACTGACAATGTAACTCTGTCAGATTTGACAACATCAAAGCTGATACTGATAGTATTACAGAAATTCTACTCATTAAACAATATATTCTGAACCACTTTGATTAATAGACTTCTTTCTGTCATATTCAAACTCAAATTTTTAACTCCTTTTTGTCAGATAAATATTAACCCAAAGCTGATATCGAATCTGACTGGTACTAACAGGCTCTTACTAACTTTACTGAAGAGAAAATTTCTACAACTCTAAACTAACTTTCTAATAACAAAGCCTGTGATCTATTAGGTATTAGCTATGAAATGCTAAAACATGCAGATGCCATATTTATAACAGCTATAACTGCATTATTCAACAAATGTTTTTAACTAAAATACATAACCAAGCAATAGAAAGAAGAAAGAATATTTCCAATATTCAAAAAACCTATATTTGATGGCAACTTAATAATACTAGACCTATCAGCCTTCTTGAACATATTAAAAAACTTTATACAAAACTTCTTACTAATAGACTTAATATTATTTTTACCAAATACTATATTCTATTTCTATACAACTATATTGCCCTCTCTGGCAATAGTATATTATTTCCAATACATATCTTAAACAATACTATAGAAGATGCTTTATGCAACTTTAAACAACTCTGGCTACTATCACAAGACATAAGTAAGGCCTATAATTCTGTCAACTCTAATCTTTTTGAAAAATTATTATTATAACTACAAATGCCTCAACATCTCATTAATATCCTAACTGATCTTCTTACTGATCACCATAATTGTGTTATAACCAACCTTGGACTTACAAACTCTTATACAGTCAAAAATGGCATTGATCAAAGAAAGACAATTACAACAATTTTTTAGAGAATTTACTATGACCCTCTTATTAGTAAAATTGCCAACTATTTTCATGGATACACTCTATATACCTCATGAAAAATTAACTTCTTTTTATTTCAACTACAAAACTTACAAACTTCTATAGTTGTACTGGCATATATGGATGATACTATTGGATAGCACAGTCCAAAAATGAACTTAAATCAATTATCAAAATGGTATTATCCTTCTATTACATGGCAGATATACAAATTAATTCAGCCAAATTCTATTCTGGTTTCTAATACATCATCTACAGCTGAACTTTCCTTTTTTAATTTATCAATTAAACCTATTCTAGCCAACCAACTATTCAAATTCCTAAGCTACTAATTCACACTTAATAAATCTATATCCAAACAAGACCAGCTAATTTAAGCTAAAGCAACCCTTCTAATCAATATTACTAGTACTAAAAAAATTACTGAAAAACAAATAGCATATATCATTAATACAGTAATTATACTAACTATTGAATATAAACTATACAATACTATTCTCTTACACTTTATATGCAATAGCATATTAGCCAAATACCTTACTATAGCTAAATATACATTTAACTTATCTATATCCTTTCTTAATAGCTCTATGCTCAACTTATATTTATACAATATCTGTAATATTTGGGACATCCAACTGCAACATCGCATCATTAATTTTCAACAACAAATTAATAATTCTAATATTCTTAGCACAATAACTAAGATTAGACTGCAACAACTTCAAAATAACCTCTGGCCTACTACTAATATTCTTTAACATAACCAACCTATTATTGATAGCTATAACAAACACTTTTAATTTTAAAATTATTCAGTTGTTCTAATATTTCAATATTACAATTTTTGCTCATCACAATATATTATAACCAAATACTATACACAATGCATGCCAACCAATTGAACCTATACTTATACAGCATCCAAAATATATTATCTTTAAAAAACAATTAAGAAAATTTATATCCTATATTAGAGCAACTATATATTGTCGATAACAGTACTTTACTTAAATAACAACATTTTTCACCAAGACTACACCAACTAACAAAAGAAAAACAACCTTTATAGTTTATCTTTCTTGAAAAAAAAGTATATCAGATAAATATTACAAAACTATTTTAATTCATTTTTAATTACTTGGTATTAACTTTTTGCATACAAAATATATTTTATTGCCAAAAAACAAAAACCTTGGCTTTTTACTTATTATTTCAATAATGAAGAAATTATTATTAGCAAAATTTGCAAATATATCTCTGCCTCTAATTCAATTTTGATTATACATTAAAAATCTAATATTAATTTAAACTACGATCAATATTACCTATTTCCATCTATTAAATACAAACCATATACAGGATGCCATCTTAATTCAAATAGAATTAACTAAATATGTACTATTAACATATTAACAATTATTTCTGCAACATTTCTAGCTAAAAAAACCTTCAATAATCTTAAACTTAATGCTAATTACATTGATTTTATATACTTAACAGCTATCAAACACTCTTTATATATACCTCCTATACCTCTCAATATTATTATATACAACTCTAGCATTTTAGAAATCTTTAAACCAAACAACTGCACTCACAAGCTTCAAGATATTTATTTATCTAATTCTACAAATAATAACTTTACTTTTTATACTAATAGTTCTATTATTAATATTGGATTAGAACAATGTTTTATGGATACTAGATGGGTCCAAATTAATAAACAAAATTAAATTATTTATAAATTTTTAGCCTAAGTCTATTTATGACCATTATTCTATAAAGCTGAATTAGTCTTAATTCTATCTGCAATATTTACTATACCCTGCAATTTATTTATTAATATCTACACAGACTTACAATCTGTTATTTCAAAATTTTACATATTATTAAACCAATTATAAAACTTTAACAAGTTATTTAGATTTAGCATATAGCCCTTATAGCATACCTTATTTAATATTATAAAATTTTTTAAACTTTAAATTATCTTTCATAAAGTTCAAGCCTATATTGATAATTCTTTCAACAACCTCACAGACTCCTTAGCAAAACAACATATACTTCTTCAAGCTCTTATTTTTAATTATACTAATATTTATAACCCTTATTATATTTTTCATAGGAACAAAACTTTATTGAACTGCCAATTAGATATTTTATCAAAAATACATGCAAATATATACTAGCAATGTAGTTTTTACAAAAAAGAAAAATGAATAGTCTTATCTAAACCATCTTATAGACTGGATATCTTCTTGGCTTTATCTTAACTATAGCCAAAAACCTCATCTTTTTATATCAGTTTTAAGCTTAATTAACTCAAAACTTTTAAATCTAAATTCTTACTAAATAAGCTATCTACTTAATTCTTTTTTTATAACAGATATTCTTATATCTTTACCAATATTAGTTGCTTCAAATGCAATCTTTCTAACTCATCTACACACTGGTGCATATGTTCTAATATACATAATACTTTCTTTAATATTATTTATACATCTGTTAACCAAATACTTTCCAAGACTGAACTGAACTTATCACCTTCTCAACTTTAAGAACTAGGTTCTAATATATGTCATTATCTATGCATTGATCAAATACTATTTCAACACAATCTACATTTTATAGATATTACACTTAAAGGACTTATACCTAAATTACTTATTGAAATTATTTGCAACTTTAATATATCTTTATAATTAGCTTTATAAATAATAATTCAAATATTTTTATATATTAATAATCAAATCTATAAACTAATTTGGAAACCATACTGCATTGAATTTTTCAATTGGAAAAAATATAACCAAACCTTACCAAGATACCAAAATAATATTAACAGCACTGATATACAACATTAAAATCATAGAGTCTCTAAACAATATTGTCAAGTCTACATATACTTATGCCTATGTGACATTGCAGATCAACTTCATTTACAATCCAATATATGTTCCCAATTGGTTAAGCAATTAGAAAACTTAACATCTGGTTAATTTTCTAAATTAAATACTATATTCCTTCTAACTATATATACTAACATTCCAAATCTAGATTGGCTTTAATCACTATAGTCAGTTTAGGTTACAAATAAACTAGTCTGAGCTCTCATTCTTGTATGTAATTTTTATTTTGTTACAAACAATTTTAGTTTATTTTAGTACTCTTGTACTAAAATATACAGTTAAAATTATTAATAAAGATATGAGCAAGGCCTTATCTTAATACTAAAAAAATATATATATATATTATATTAAAGCTTATTTTAATATCAAACACTTTATCTAGTTTAATAATACTAGAAATAATTATAAATAGCTATGCAATATTGTCATACAAAACCAAGAACAGGATAAATCTATGCAGATATTATTTTAGTTACTGGAAACTATATTCTTTATTGCAATTCATTTCTGATATAAGAAAATAACTTTTTATAAAAAAGTTGATAGTATTTGCAATCTGAATATTGGTTTAAATTTTAGTAACTAAGTCTAAAAAACCTATTAATGAAGTTATTATTCAGTTTTGATAAATCTAATTCAAAATTCTAAGGCTCTACAAAAAACATTAAAAATCTACAAAACATATCTGTATTTAGTAATGATTAATGAATTTTTTTGATTAAGTCTTTGATGATTTGTGATTATTATTTTATCAGTCTAATAAAAAATTTGATAAAAAAAATGAAAATTACCAAATATCTAACATTGAGGCCTTTAAATTTATATATGACACTAATTTTTATGGCTAAAAAAACTTATTTTTACAATTCTTGTTATAGCATTTTTGATTTTACAAATGTATGCATTCATTTATATTTTTTAAAAATATTAAATAATGAATAAGTTATGCAGACTAATCAATTCTAAGATTTTGCATACAGAGGCATTTGTTCTTGGTACTTACTTTTTAAAATATTGTTCAGAGTGTTATACAAAGTTATAATAACAGATTATTCAATTATATGTTAAGAATTACATACACATATTAACTTGTCTGTAAACTATACATTATATTCTTTATATTCTATTTTTAATCTATTAACTATATTATAACTAACCAATTCAATATATAATTTTTTATCTTATACAGTCTTAACAACAGTCAAACATCTACTTTACTTTTTACTTCAAGCCAATTTAGATTACAGGTTCAGATCTACTATAAGAAGGGTTTATTATAATAGAAATGGTTTATATAACAAATTATAGTAATACTTTTAACTTTCAGTTTTATACTTTTAACAAATCAAAATTTACTAAATATTATAGTATATCCAAAGTAATTTCAAAACTATTCTTAACTAGAACTAAGTATATATTTATTAAATAATTTTTATACATCATATACCCAATAGTATAACAACTAATACATTTACTAAATGCAATATCCTTTATATCTTTTGTTTCTGGTTTGTATGATAACACCACACAGCTATCTTATAAATAGTTTTATTATAAAATTTTCATCTACTATGTAAACTATATATTATAAAAATCATTAAATTATAATTTTTAAAATTTTGTATATAAATGCCAAACTAAAATTTAACTATACACTTCAGTTCATTATGTTTCTAATAAGTAATTTTTTTTTCTGGTTTAAAGAATGATGTCTATAGCTTGTGATCTTTTATTAAAATTTACAACTTACCAATATTGTAGAGAGGTATTATATTTGCATATTAATAAGACTACAATTAACTATTTGTACAACTTTAATTATTGTCTATTTAAAGATTTTGTCTACAGATTACCTACTAATTGCCATATCTGAAACTCACCTATGAGTTTTCTATTTAAAGTCCCTAATTTTCAATGTTTTTTCTGTAATACCAACTTAATTTTTTAATAATAAACCTTAGAATTACTTTACCTTTGATACAAACTTTACTGAATTAAAGTAAATTTTATGATTACAAGTGTAGAAGGCATAGAGTCCCAGGCATGCCTTATGGGTATGCCTTTAGGTCAAAGGGCATGGCCATAACATGTAATCACAAAAAAATAATAACACATTAATTGGCTAATATAAATCTAATGTAATTTACTATATAAGAATAATTTTAAAATTAAATATTATATCTTGCAAAATACTAATAATTTAGCTATAAATGCAAGATTTATGCCAATTCCTAATATTATGATTTTCCAAATAATTTATCTCAATATCTTTATATCTTCTTTATAATATTAATTATAATAATAATTATTTTGCAATCCTATCAACATTAATAATTTCTGTGTTTTCTGTATAATGCTAATATATAATAACTATCTTTCAATCTTAATAATTAATATATACAATTATCTTACTAATCAACTTAAATATAAAATTCTTTAATTTGTATACATAACCTAATTAAGTATATTATAGATCCCAAATCTTCAATCTTGAATTGAAATAATTTTTTATATAATAACTATTTTGTAATCTCAATTATTAATATATAACAATTATTTTGCCAATAGAGTGTTCAAAGTTTATAATAACAAAATCTGTACAGAATTTATACAAAATTCTGCACACAGAATAAAATTTATTGGTAAATACACTTATTGTAATGAAATTGAAATTTTTTTTATAATTTCTTTTTGTCATAATTTTGTCTTTTAAAGTATTATTTATATGTTACTGCAAAATTTGCTAATTTAACAATATTTGCAACAGAAATTTTCAGTTAAAACAGTGGAATCCTGAACACTTTACTTGCCAATTTACAATAATTAACTCAAATATAGAATTCTTTAATTTTTATATATAATCTAATTAGAATATATCATTGATTCCAAATCTGCAATCCTAAATTAAAATAAATTTCTATTTTTGCCATTATGGTTTTGGTTCAAACCATATATCATCTATTAAATAAAGAATATAAATAATATAAGACTAATGACTAATATAGAATAATAAGATAATGATATGATAATTAAATAATATAGTATGAAAATATTATAGTCTGCAAGAAAAGAATTTTTTTTGCAATTTTAAAAATGCAATTATTTAATTCTTTAATTATTAATTATATATTGATAATAAAAAACTGAACAATATGAATAAGGGACACCAATCATCTAATGCTTCTCATAGATCACTAAAACAACTTTTTTCTAAAAAACAATTCAACTTTTTTTAATATTTTACTAAACTAACAGCTTTTAAACTTCTAATTAAACTTTTTCCTTACAACTTTCTGTTCTAAAAACAATATAAATTTATTTATACTTAATCTTTCGATATAACAAACTTTTATATTTTAATAAAATTATCTTTATTTATATTCTTTTTAAATTTCTTCAATTTATATTTAATTAAACTCTTTTACTTTCAAATAAACTAAGTATACTAAACTTTCTGCTCCCAACTATACTAATTTTATCAAATTCTATCTACTATATTTTATATCAACTAACATTTTTTTAAAAAACATATTTTCTTAATTTCTATCAAATTTTACTAAGCAACCTTATTCTCTCTTATTAATTAAAACTATCTAGCTCACTAAGATGATCATTTCAATATAAATTTTATCTTTAATAGTCTAAAACTTATTAAATTATTAATATTTTTTCCCAAACCTCTATCCAAACTCCTTTCTGAAATTTTATTGGTCAATTTCGAAAAATTTACAGGGTGCCCTGAAAATTTCACTTTTTACCAACCTTGAAAATATCCAAATACCCAACATTCCTTCAAATTTCCTCAAAGAAATCTGGAAAATTTACTGGCTCTCTGGAAAATTCATTGCCAATTTCAAAAAACTCAATTTACTTGCCTAATTCTTATCCTTTTTACCTATTCTTTTTTGCTACCTATATTATAAAACACTTTACCCATACTACAAATTACTTAAAAAATCCTTTTTATATCTCTATCCCAAGCTATTTACAACTTTAAATATCTCTCTATTATTATCACTTATAATTCCAAAATGAATCTACAAACTACAACCCAACAAAATCATCTTTTAGACTGGTTCAAAAGCTATTTTATTTTAGAAAACTCTTCTTTATCTACACTTATAATATCTGGAATTTAAACATTAGATTTCTTAAATCAATCCTCAAAGACTTCTATCCTGGTTCAATTATTAAATTTACAACAATCAACAAACTAGTTGTAAAAAATAATTTTAGCTTATTAATTCAAACTATAGCAACCAAAAAATCTAAATTTATTATAAACACAATCCTAAACAAAAGTCCACATATTACTGAAGCAACCAAAATACTTTTCAAAATCCTTCTTAGTATAACAAAAAACTGGCTTACCAAATTTACTTACACTCTTTTTTATAAAACAAATTACAAATAACTTTTCAATTTATACTATTTTATTCCTCCTTACTCAATTAAAAAATGATTTCAAATTGCTATAAACCTTGCCAGACTTTACTTATTCCTACATAACAAATATCAAACTATCAATCACCAAAAAATTTTTCATGACTTACAACTTAAATCCATCTATCTAAAAACTTTTATACATATAACCCATATTTCAAATACTTTGAAAAGCAATACTTCTATTCTACAAATCTATAATACTTCTAAATTTTATATCAACATTACTATAAATATTTTTCTTTAAGAATTTAATATAAACTATCATATTTCATCTTTTCATTTAATCAAACCACAATTTGACATCTGGTTTCAAAAATTCTTTACACATTACAAAAAACAATTCAGTAATATCAATGAACAAAAAGTTTACAACTATATCAAATTCCAAATAACAACAGCAACTAATAATGAATATAAAAAGCTAATTTTTCAAAAACCTAAACTACCAACTATCTGATCCATTCAAGACTAAACAAACTATGCTATCAAAACAGCAATACACCATATATACACCTGCACTAATTTGAAAAAATATAAAATTCTTAAGCTAAAAACAACTCATAACATCTACAATTTAACTTCTTACTATTTTAAACAATTCTTTAACACTATACTTATTCAATAATATATATATCCAGCTTTAAATCTTTCTGCTTTAACCTTAGCAACATTTTATACACCCTTAACTTTTAAAGAACTTTATAAACTCACTGACCAATCTGAATAAACCTTTATCCAACTAAATAATACACCTACTAATCCTAAATGTATATCTTATTTCTTTTACTGTTATCTTAAAGCTTACTTTAAATCTGCAGCAACAAACAATGAAATTATTAATCTTAATCTTAAAGAAGATTGAACAAAATCTCCTCCTAAACAAGCAATTCACAAATCCTAGCCAGAATCATTGCCTATTTTGACATCACTCAAATCTCTAAACTAACTATTACTCAACTTAAAAAAAAATCTTAACAAGTTATATTTCAATAAAGCAAACCAATACATTATCAAAAAACTAATATTGTTATACCTACAGTATCAGAAAGTAACTTTATTTACACTTTCAATGTATCTAAAATCATCGATGAACTTGATAATAGCCTTTTTCTCTAGCAATATTTATACATTTCTGTTAACTCTTCCTTATTTATTTACCTATCTAATCTATATCACTTATCTTAGCTATATTCTTACAATTCTGTTAACTTTCTTTATCTATTTGCTTATTTAATCAACATTATTTTTTTACTTTTTTAACTACACTTTATTTCTTATTTAATTTATCTTACCTTTGTTTTCTTTTCTTTATAATGATGTAATTAACTTCTAATAGTATAAATAGTTAGTAAAATCTATGATTAGCTTACTAGTGTATACTAGAGTAATAAATATTATTTAAAAAATTTCAACTAATCTAGATGAGCCTTAGCCACTCTAGTAGATTTAAGCTGCAGATAAATATGTCTAAGCTCTTACTCTTATATGTAGCATTTATATTACTTAGAGTTATAGTTTAATAGTTTGCTCTGACTGCAAGTGTTGGTTTTAGCCATAGCATATATAGAACTTCTTTTTGTATCCAGTAACTCCATGTAGTTACTTCTTAATAACTACAAATAAAGATAGGAGTAAGACTTCATCTTAATACCAAAAAAAAAAACAATATGGATAAGAATATTACAAAATAAAAATAAAAAATTTTATTCAATTTAATTAAAAGTAAAATAATCTAAAATTAGATTGCATTATATTATCTTGTTTAAAAAAAATGTATTAGTAAATATTGCTATAATATTAATTATTAAAAATAAAAAAATATATAAAGTAACTTATTTGAAAGCTAGATCATATTGTTTTCAAAACAAAAAAATCAAATTATTAATAACATCACTATGCAAGTTTCTTCTGGCTTTACTTTTCTACTTTTAATACAAGACTATTAGTGGTCTGGTTTTTATTATTCTAAAAATACGAAAGAAAAAAATAGATACTGTGCAAAATGCAATTATTGTTTGATGAAATTTAGTAGTAAGCCTAAAAGGCTTTACTAACATGTTTTTCAAGGTTATAGTTGACCCATTTTAGATAAAGCACTTATCTTCATAAGATTGCTAAAGAAATTTTTGCATTTTGCAAGTACAGTATACCTTTGATAATGAGAATAATTCAACTAAGCCAACTATTTAAAAAGATGATAGTGCACAGCAGCTATCTATGTCTCACCTTCATTAAAAATCTATTCTTAAATAGTTATGCTGCTTTTATTACAAGCATAGTTAAAAAAGCTTTATTAAAACTTTTAAAGTCTATAATATATAAAAATAATTTATTTTATCTTGTCAAAAATTTATATTTTTAAAACTTTCTATAAATTAAATTTTTATTATTATTCTTTTTATTGAAGTATGATTAAAAAGTGTTCTCTAATCAAGATGTTTTCTGATTATATTCTGGTAAATTTAAATATTTTTTCTATTTTTGCAGACTTTACAATTTTTCTTGATAAATAGACTAATAATTCAGAAAATTCAATTTATAGATTTATGGTTCTTAAAGAATATCAAGAGTTTGTGTAGATATTAAGATCTATCTGCATATTATTACATAGCAGAATTTCTAAAAAACAAAATACTAGAGGTTTTGTTTACAAATAGTATTCAAATACCATCTACTATTGCTTATATCATGAACAACTTATCAAATATGAACAAAATAATAAGATTAATTAATATAAATATATTAGTATTAGAGATATCTAAACTATTATAGCTTATATTACAAATAGTTGTAATATAGCCATAATAGCTTTGATTATATACATATTGTTAATATTAAAAGTTTTATACATTTTTAACTATAACTTTTAATGTACCAAACCAATTTGAATAAAACAACTATCATTAGATTTAGCTCATTATGACAGTTTTAGTAAGTACAAGATTATATGATTTTGATTATAGGATTATGAGATCAGGACAATTTTAATAAAAGTACTAATTTTAGTACATGTGACTTGATTCTGATTGGTTCTTATTACTATGCCAGAAATCTAACATTTTTAAATGATCTATTAGATCTAACATATTTAACATATACAATAAATTTAATAAATATTACATATTTGTTATATCTATCATTTTTATTATATCTACTATATCTTTTACATATATTATATTCATTATATCTATTAGTTCTTATATATCTTAACATTACTATATATAGTAATTCATTATCTTCTACTAACAGTGATTATCAAATCTTAACATCAATATAAACATTCCTATTTGCTATGACCAAGGTCAGACATAAAAACAAAAGCAAACAACATATATTTAATTACAAAGTTATATCCAAAAAGGATTAGAACAATTTTACAGATCAAGTAAATTCTAACATAATACAACACCAAATTTTAACTGCAGTAAATATAGCAGAAAGCTTAGAAAAAACATAACACAAAATACACACCAGTATTATCAATGCTACATTTCAACATATGTCTAACAAAAAATATATTGTTAAAAATTTTTATTATACATTTACACCAAAAGCAACCCAACTACCCCATGATCTTAAAACCATAGGTCATATAATACATCATACAAAAAATATTTTTCTCACCAAATACCATTACCTACTAATATTTACAACTTAATTAACTATATTAACAATACTTATAACTTTACTATTGAACCTTCTTCTAATTACTAATCCAATCTAACTATATAGATACAATATACAAAACCTTTCTGAAAAACACTTTACAATGCCAGAAACTTAGAGAATGCTAAGCACCTTAGAAACTATATTAATCTAGCCACTAACAAATAATGCAAACATCTAATTACCCAACTAACCAAAATGATTAATAGTATACTAAACCAACATATTAATACAGTATATCTTCAAATTATCAAAGTTAATGATAGCTTAATTACTAACCTTACAGAAATTAAACAACATATTAGCAATTATTACAATAAATAGACAGCCCACTACCCACTTGATAAAAATATTTTTAATAATAATTGGAAAGATATCTATTAACCTAATCATAGTATTAATAGAGAATGATATATTTCTATACTTTAAGAAATCACTATTGAAGAAATTATTAGCATCATACAACAACTACCCAATAACAGATCTGCAGCCCAACAAGAATCAGTTATGAAATGATTAAACACTTAGGTTCCAATATGCTGTCAGCACTTATAGCATTTTTTAACAGATATTTAATTACACAAAACATTTTAAAACAATGAATATGTAGCAGAATATACCCTATTTTAAAAAAACCAGAGTTTGATAAAAATCTCAACAATATATATATATTTTTTTTTTAAATATTAAGGTGAGTACTTGCGACCCAGGATTTTATTGATAGTACATTCAGCTAATGGTTGCATTA
>CAJVQA010007974.1:0-13347 GCA_910591915.1 Cetraspora pellucida | reverse complement strand
TAAACACATTTCTTAACCACTCATTCACGTTAAGTCAAGTAATATTCTTGCTTGATTTAACTAGTGATGACATATTTATTAAACAAATATTTAGAATCTAGTTAGATTAAGCAACCATATTACAATATCCTCAGAAGCATCATTGCTAGAGCCTTTCATGTTCCATACACAGCTAACCTAGTTTTATATAACACATTATAGTTACCTAACACTTGCAGTTACAAGAGTTATTTGTTTAACTACTATATTATACTATTTTTATTCTTGTAAAGTTCACCCAAATCCTGGTATCTATCATTCTAACTTCTTCTCTTTATTCTTCTACTATTCAACTCAGAATCCAACAGACTCTTCAGACTTTTAATTTAGATAGTCTGGTATAGTATACCTTGGTATTCTTTTTTTTTAGCAATTCTAGCAGCCTAGTTGGTCATGTGCTCCTCTATACATCTTTCCATTTAGTTGCATGTTCACCTATTTCTTATTAGAGTTTTTTGGACTTCTATTAGTCTGATAGCACCATCGAAGACTTGTGCTACTCTTTACTCAGAAATTTCCAAGTGGGCTTCTGTCTCCTCAGTTTTTTGGTCTTCTACATTTGGTGGTTTTATCATGGGTTTGCACTGAAGTCTTATGTGACATCAGTTATTAACATTCCTCTATATATGTGTAATATTACACTTCACATAAATGCCCTGAGCTCTAATTGATAAGTAGAACCCAATTGGTTGTACTCAAGATTACAGATACCTAAATCCAATCGATCGACAAGAGACAGTTTTACTATAATATAGGTTAATTACCAAATTTTATTATAGGTAGGATTTGAACCTTAGACCTGTTACTTGAAGGATGACAACCCAACCACTACACTAGGATTGCTATTCTTATTTAAACAATATTTGTCAAATAGCATTAATTGAAATATTTAGAAAGATGGTAACAAAGATAATAACAAAAAGGCTTGCTAAAGTGTTTATAAAGAGAGTGCTTAAAGAACCAAACTATGCAGACCTATCAGGAAATTCAACAGAGCAGTCAGTACATATCCTGAATATGATAATAGAAGAAGCAAAGGAAAAAAACAAAGAAATATAGATACTTTTATAAGATATAAAAAAGACATTTGACTTAGTCTCATTGAAAAGTCTTGAATTAGTACTACAGAGAATCAAGATACCTAGAAAAATAATTAAATACATCTTAAATTTTTTTTATAAAAGGCAATTAAAAATAATCACAGCCTATAAATTAACAGAAGAAGTAATAGCAGAAGATAAAATAGACCAAGGAGAAGTAATATCACCATTAATATGATGTCTTTTTTATGATCCATTATTAGTCAGAATGCAAGAGGAAAAAAGTTTAGAATATATAGTTGAACAACTAATTAAAGAAGAAATGTAGTGCAATAATATTACAAAATATTACCAAGTTGCAATTGCATATGCAGATGATACAACATGAATTGCAAACAGCAAAAGCTAGCTACTAAAGATTTTAAAAATAGTTAAGGAGTTCTTCAAGATGAATAATATAAAAATAAACAAATCAAAATCAAAACTACTAGTAATAAATACAAAGATTAGAAAAGAAAAAAGAGAAGCAACATTTGAAAAAAGTAGAATAATTGAAGAACTAAGAAGCAAAATAGTCCATTTACTAGGAATATAGTTGAACAACAAAATGCAAGAAGTATTAGTCAAAAAGAAAGCTAAAGAGATAATTAGTTAAATGATTAAAGATTTTAAATATAAAAAGATGACAATAAGCCAGATTACATATATAAACAACATAGTAATAATTCTAAAACTAAGCTATATGCTTCAGCTAACTAAGATTTCAGAAAAAAAAATATATGAAATACATCAACCAATAATTTGTCTAGCAAAGCAGAAGAGCAATTTACAAAAAACATTGAAAAATTGTATAATAGAACATAAAGATCTTGGTGGATGTAGAACATTACAACAAGAGCTAGTAATAAAACAAATGAGTAATCTGCTAGAAAGATTAAACAAACAAAATAAATTAGAACAGCTAATGAAGTTAAGAATAATACAAAGCTATCAAAAAGTAGGCTTAACAGAGAATATTTGGAAACTAAAAGAAATGCCAACTAATATTAAATATTAGAAGAACAATCTAGCATGTTTAACAATAATAAAAGCAAGAGAACAAGGAATAAATATAAGAACTAAAAGTAACTTATAAAGAACTTTTAAACATGATACCAAAATACAAAAGCTCTTAGATACACATTTGTAGAAAAAAAGTTAAACTAAAATAAGTGAAGCAGACCTAATACACTTAAATCAACTACTTAACATAAAAAGTAAAAGTCTAATTATATAGAAACAGTTTAAAAACTATCATGAGTAGTCAAACAAGGGCAAGAAAGCTGAATAGTTTAAAAAAATAGAGTTAAAGGTACTTAAAAGAGCATTAAACAGAGAAGTCAAGAATTTTTAAGACAAACAGATATAATACTCAAGTGATAAAAATAGAGTGGAAGTATATATCAGAAGATAAAAAAAAGAAGAAATAGATAATATATGGTGCACAAGACTGCAAGTAGCTAGAAAAGATAATAAAGAAGAAAAAGAAGAAGATTTTAGTAAAACACTGGCAAATGCAAGAAAAAGAAAATAAACTAGCAACAGAAATTAGCAAATGTGGCAGATGTATAGAAGAAAAAGAACAGATAGAAGACAGCTGCTAACAATGAATAAGAGTAAATAACAAAATTAGAGTAATTCCTGATACATTAATAGAGAGAAGTAACAACAAAATCAAGTTAGATTGGACCAATTAACAGAAAAAATAAAAATAGAAAAGTTAAGAAATAATGAGCAAAAACTCATAGATTTTATAATGATGAAAGAGCTAAAACTAGAGTTAATCAAATAACAAAATCTAAATAAGAATGTTAACCAAGAAATTATGAAGATACTAAGAAGAAACTTAATAAGAGATAAGAACAAATTTATTATATATACAGATAGTGCAGCAAATGCAAAGCTTAGAAAGAAATTATCAATTCAAAACATGAGTATAAAATGAATTCAGACAAATGAGACACAAGAGTAGCCAGAAGAAGAAATATTATTAAGGCTAAAAGAATGGATGACATCGACAATTGCAGAATTGGCAGCAATATAGACAACAATTTTGATAATACCAAAAGAAAAATAAGTAAAAATATATACAGACAGTAATGCCACAATAAGAAATATTAGTAGAGGTTTAGAGCAAATAAATAAAATGAAGATCTTTAAAAAAAAAAAATGTGATATGGATAATAAAGATTATAGATCTTATTAATATAAAAAAGATACAAATAGAGTTAGTAAAAGTCAAAAATTACAGCAAAAACAAGTAGAACAACAAAGCTGATAGCCTTATTAAAAAGAAAACAACAAGTAAGAAAGTAATACAGATAGAAAAGTCAGTTGTAAAGAGATAAAATACTGCTTAGAGTGAAAAAACAGATAAACTGACATTCCAGCAAGACTGTTATACAAATTGGTAATAAATATGAGATTAGGAGCAAAATAGAGAGAAATAAAAGCAATTAAAAAATTGAAGCCAAAAACAGAAATTATGATTTATAATTGAACATAATTCTGAAAAAAGCTTAAAGCAACTAAAGAAATACATTATACAATAAGAAGAAATAGTGCAAGAAGATGTGCATTTATCAAGTATATAATAGATAAACTTCAAACCTTAGAAGAACTTAACAGAAGATAACCAGATATATACACAATGACTGAATGTCAAATATGTCAAGATAAAGTTAAAGAAACATAGACATACTTGGCATCATGCAAAGGACAAGCAAATTTCTGGAAACAAATTCAAAAAGTAACTATTGCAATAGTCTAAAAAGGGTTGAAAGAAGAAGAAAAAAACTGCATCCTACCATATATACTATATATAGCACTCTTCAGAAAAAGTGAAGCAGAAGAAATAGAGATAAGAGAAGCTTTAATCAAAGACCTAATTCCAGAAAAAACACAAGACAGACTAATACAGCTCCTAAATACCAAGGTGAGATAGCAGTTTATAGAGATAGTAGCAAAGACAGCATGAGACATATTCTATAAACAGATTTGGAGAATATGATGTGAAAAGGTTAATAAATGAGAGAAAAAAGAAGGTATAACAACCAAAATGAAGAAAAAGAAAGTTAAAAAGAAGGATCCAAAAAAGAAAGAAAAGGCAAGTTAGCAAAAAATTGAAAAAAAAGAAATAAGCAAAAGAGAAAAAAGATAAGATTAATGAAGAAATAAGAAAAACAATATTAGGACTTGTCATAAAAGAGAAAAGATTCTTTTACTACAGACTTTAAGTAGTCAGACAAGTGGTTTACTTCTGTTTGAAATAGTGCAACAGGTTGCATTTAGGTACCCTTTGTGTGGCTGGATGATGCAAGACTTAGTTGTTAGATAAATCTATATAATTGCAAAAGTAATTTCAAAAATCTTAATAAAGTACTAGCATGACTGCTTAAATTAAAAAAAAAAAAATACAAACTACTGTATTCCATCTTTTCACTTAATTAAACTACAATTTGATATTTGGTTTCAAAAATTTTTTATACATTACAAAAAACAATTAGTAACATTAATAAACAAAAAGTCTACAATTATATCAAATACCAAATAACAACAGCAACTAATAATGAATACAAAAAGCTTATTCTTCAAAAACCTGAACTACCAACTATTTGATCCATTCAAGACTGAACAAACTATGCTACCAAAACAGCAATACATTATATATACACCTACATCAATCTTAAAAATATAAAATTCTTAATTCAAAAACAACTTATAATATCTACAATCTAACTTCATATTACTTTAAACAATCCTTTAACATTATACCTATTCAACAATATATATCTATCTTTAAATCTTTTTACTTTTATCTTAGCAACATTTTATATATCCTTACTTTTTAAAAAACTTTATAAACTAGCTGATCAGGAGTGTGGTAACCTAGTGAAGTGGTCAGATTGTCAACCCTCTAAGTAGTAGGTTGGATGTTCAAATCCTATCAACAGCGAAAATTTGGATAATCACCTATGTAATATTCATATTACAGCAACTGTTACTAATGATTAGGTTAGAATACCTGTAATGGCAGTCACACTAGCATGATTAGTAGGTCATGGGACATTCGTGTAACAGGTTACATGACATTGTCCTTTGAGACAAGGTTGTGGTTTCACAAAGGAATGCAAACCGACAATTAGATAGTACAAACACTAGATAAGTCCTTGTGGTCATATAAATCTATTGAAATTAGGTAACAAGAAGTCTATTTAAGAAGACCCAAGTAGAGAGGTAGCCAGATCTTCAATGGCCCTACTGTAAAGGCTAGCCTTATGAAACAGATATCAAGGTCAAAATAGCTGGACAGGCAAAAACCTCTAAGTAAAAGATATTACTAACTAGGCTACCAGATCGAGCTGAAGAAAAAGGATATTGGGCTGATATAATATACTAATAGACTGATTGTAAGTCCTATTAGACTATTTGAATTGGAAGTTTGGTGAACTAGCAGGAGTATACTAAAGTATTTTAGATATGTTGTGAAGTAGATGCTAGGGTTTATATAAACTTTACAAAGGCATAGCAGTTTAATAATCAGTCCTAACTGCAAGTGTTGGTTCTGCCATAGCAATACCTAGGTCAGCTGTAAAAATGAATACAGAAGGCTCTGGGAGGTTTACCTCAAGGATAAATTAGTCCTAAGATTGAGATGATGATCTAAGCATCTAGAATAACTCAGTGATGTTAATACAGGTTACAGGTTCAGAGGGTTTAAAGTATAACACCCAAGCAGAAGTGTTAGGTACAGCAATTAGTAGGGAACCTTCAGGCAGACTTCTTAAATAGGTAATATAGAAAAGTTATATATATAGTCAATTGTATGCTCTTCTGTAGTAGTTTATTAAATCACAATACTGATAAGTAATTAATAAAAGTCAAAAGACCAAAGAAGTCATCTTAATACCAAAAAAAAAAAAAAACTAGCTGACCAATCTGAACAAACCTTTATCTAACTAAACAATATATTTACTAATTCTAAACATATATCTTATTTATTTTACTGTTATCTTAAAGCTTACTTTAAATCTGCAGCAACAAACAATAAAATTATTAATCTCAATCTCAAAAAAGCATTAAACAAAATCTTCTTTTAAACAAGCAACTCACAAATTCTAGCCAGAATTATTGCCTATTATAACATTACTCAAATCTCTAAACCAACTATTACTTAACTTAAAAAAAACCTTAACAAGTTATACTTTGATTAAGCAAACCAATACATTATCAAAAAAACTCAATATTGTTATATATACAGAATCAGAAACTAACTTTATTTATATTTTCAATATATCTAAAATCATCAATGAACTCGATAATAATCTTTTCTTTTAGCAATATTTATATATTTCTGTTAATTTTTCTTTATCTATTTATCTATCCAATCTATATTATTTATTTTAGCTACAATTTTACAATTCTGTTAACTTTCATTATCTATTTGCTTATTTAATTAACACTACTTTTTACTTTTTTAACTATACTTTATTTTTTATTTAATTTATTATACATTTGTTTTTTTTTCTTTATAATAATGTAATTAACTTCTAACAGTGTAAATAGTTAGTGAAATTTATAAATAGCTTACTAGTATATACTAGAGTAATAAACATTATTTAGAAAATTTTAACTAATCTAGGTAAGCCTTAGCCACTCTAGTAGGTTTAAGCTGCAGATAAATATGTCTGAGCTTTTACTTTTGCATGTAGTATTTATATTATTTAGAGTTATAGTTTTATAGTTAGCAGTTTAATAGTTAGTCCTGATCACAAGTGTTGGTTTTAGTCATAGCATATATAGAACTTCTTTTTATATTCAGTAACTCCATGTAGTTACTACCTAATAACTACAAATAAAAATAGAAGCAAGGCTTCACCTTAATATCAAAAAAAATAAAATAAAATAAAATAAAATTTATTATACAAACTAATTTTATTTAAAAACTAAATTTTGGTTTACTTAATAAAAAATTAACTTTTATTATAAAAAAAAATTCCAATTAAGTTTTAAAAATTGTTATTTTGGTATAGTATATATTTTCTTTTTATCAGAGCCTATTAATATTTTTTCTATATAATATACTAAACAATAATCAAAATTATATTAATAATAAAAAAAAGTATAAAAGCAAGTTAGTTTGATAATTATAAAAAATAATCAGACTTTAAAACAAATAAATAAATATATACTTAATTATAAAATGAACAAATTTTCTATTTTTATTTTGTATAGTTAATACATAAAATAATTTTAAAAAAATATAAATATATATGTTTGACATATTTGTAAATATGTTAGTTTAACAAATATTTTATTTTTTGTTATTAATATTTTTTTAATATTATATATATTTTTTGTTAATTTTTTGTTTTTTTGCTTATGCATAGTTAACTTTAAAAAGTAAGCAAATATTTTTAATAATTTAAGCTTTTATATTTGTAAATTTCTTGGTTTTGATAAATATTTTATGCTTTGTTAATGTTTTTCTTTAATATTATGTATTTTTTTGTTAACTTATTATTTTTTACTTATATATAGTTAATTTTAAAAAGTGAAAAGGTACTTTTAATAATGTAAACTTTTTGTATATTCATTTGTGTTAGCTTTAACAGATGTTTTGTACTTTGTTACTAATGCATATTTCTTTTTTTTTAGTATTATGTGCAGTTTTGTTTTTGTTATTTTTTTTGTAAAACTATAATTCTTTTTTATAATAAAACATTTATTTCATAACTTACATTTTGAATTTTGCTTAAATTTTATCTGTTATATTTTTTAAATTAGTGTATTTCATGTTGTTTTTTTAATTCTTAAACTTTTTATAATAAAAAATTTTTTGATGTTTATTATAGATTTTTATAAGTAATAGTTTTTTTATTATTATTCTTTTTTTAAAAATTTGAAACATAAAAACTTTAACATGTAGCATATAAATAACAGAATTTTTTATTTTTCTAAAAATAATAATAATAATATTTATTTTACTTTATCTTTTAATAAATATATTAATAATGCTTTTTTTATAACCAATATGCTAATGAAAATAAAAATAAATATGTCAATAAGTTCAGTACTCTATTTATAACTAAAAATGCTAAAAATAATAATATATTTTATTATAATAAGTTTAAAAATGAGTTTAATTTACTGTCTGTAATTAAAAATTTTAAAAATAGTAAAATTTTTTTTTTTTGATATTAAGATGACCTTTTTGGTCTTTTGACTTTTATTAATTACTTATCGGTATTGTGATTTAATGAACTACTACACAAAAGCATACAATTGGCTACACATATAAATTTTCTATATTACCTATTTAAGGAGTCTGCTTAAAGGTTTCTTACCAATTGCCATATCTAACATCTCTACTTTGGTGTTTTACTTTAAATCCTCTAAACCTGTAACCTGTGTTAATATAACTAGATTGTATCCAGATGCCCAGATTATTGGCTCAATCTTAGGACTAATTTATTCTTGAGATAAACCCCTCAGAGCCTTCTGTGTCTATTTTTATAGCTGATCTAAGTATCACTATAGCAGAACCAACACTTGCAGTCAGAGCTAACCATTAAACCACTATGCCTTTGTAGAGTTCACTTAGACTCTAGCATCTACTTTACAGCATAACCCTGGTATTTTAGTATACTCTTGCATTTTCACTTGCCTTTTTACCAAACTTCCAATTCAGATAGCCTATATAGAACTATGACCAGTCTATTAGTATATTGGGTTGGCCTGATATTCTTTTCTTCTAGTTCATTCTGATGGCCTAGTTGGTGGTATCCTTGAGACTCTCAACCCAGAGGTTCTTACCTATCTGGCTACTATGACTGGGTACTACAATCTTGGTATCTATTTTTTTAGACTAGTTTTTATAGTAGAGTTATCAAAGATCTAGCTATCTCTTTACTTAGGTTTTCTTAAATAGACTTCTTGTTACCTAATTTCAACAGATTTACATAGCTACAAGGACTTATCTAGTGTTTGCACTGCCCGATTTGTCAGTTTGCATTCCTCTGTGTAACACCATACTTACACAGATGCCCTATGACCTGCCAGTCATACTGGTGCAATCATCATTACAGGTATCCTAATCCAATTATTAGTAACAGTTGCTGTAATACAAATATTATATAGATAATTATCCAAATTTTCATCATTAATAAGATTTGAACATTTAACCTACCACTTGGGGGATTAACAACCTGACCACTTCACTAGGTTACCATATTCTATAAAAATAATAATTTAAAAGATAAGTTTAAAGTATATAAAGATAGTGTTTTGAAAGATAAGTCTAAAAACAGTTTTTTAACAAAGATAAATACTAAGCAGACTTTTACTTCTTTAAGGTGCTTGAGCAATGTTTGAAGTGCTATTTTACTAAAATAGATTTTGAAACAAGTATAATTCAAATTAAAAAAAATAATATATATTTGTTTTAAAAAACATATAAGTATTAATATAAAGATAAATATTTATCTAAAAAGAAGTTAGATCTTTCAACTAATAAAAAGTAAGATTTAGTATATATAAAATGTAGTTTTGTATTAAATACTTCATATAAAAAATAGCTAAATTTAGTATTTATTAATAAGTTTGTTAAAATACACAATTATGCATTAAAAGATAGTAATTTTTTTAGCTTTTATCTTTTTTATAAAAAATACCTATACATATAAGAGAAGAGGTTAAATTTTATATTCAAAAATATAATTTGAGGGCAATAATTTTAAAATAAATATTATAAAATAAGTTTTCAGATCAAAAAATTTATAACAGAGATTTTTATAATATAATAAGTAGATTTAAAACTAATAATTAAACTAAAAATAATGCTTTAGTTTTATAAAAATTTCTAGTACAATTATAGTAAAAAAATCTGGATTAGTATTTTAAAATTGATTTTGAAGATATTGTTACAGAGTTGTAGCCTTCTTGGTACAATACAACCAAGTAACAAGGTTACCCAGTACAGTAATTAACTATTGCAAATATATATAAAGTGGAGATATAGTAGTTCACTTTACTACATAGCAACAGGCAAACAGTTCGAGATAGTAACAGTATATAGATTAACTTTTATTAAATAAACACATAGTGACAACCTTGCCTGTAAGAATTACTCTAGAGAGAGAATATCACTTTTATAAGTTAGAAGTAAAGATAGAAGGGTCTAGGTTAAAGTATAGAAACTTAGAATTAGCAGAAATGGGTAAAAGCTACTCTTTATATATTTTTTTATCTAGCAGAGATAGTGAAAATTTGAGCAACATTACTTGATACTGTACTTGGGATAATAGGGATTCGAACAACATTAGATATCATTGTAGTTAGGATAGTGAAGGTTCAAACAACATTAAATGATACTATGCTTAGAGTAGTGGAAACTGTGCAAAGGCAACTAGAGATATTGTTTATATGATTTGTCATTTGTGCTTGAAACACTTTGAGTTTGTGTTTTGACACTTGGATCCATACAAAGGCACTTAGAGTTTGTGCAGAGATACTTGGGGTTCATGCAGAGACACTTGGAGTTCATGTCAGAGATACTTGGGATTCTTGTGCTGTGGCACTTGGCATAGTAATTTGGTGCTAGGATATATGAAACTTGTACAGAAGTACTTGGGGTTTGTAAGATATTAGTAACATCACAGATGTTACTCAGTGTTATGTGACTATATCACATTTCTAATAGCCAATTAAGATTCTTTTATTTATTTTACTATATAATATAACTATTGACTAACTAATAACTAATAATAAATATAATATAAAATACAATAATGAATATAATTACTAATACTACTATATAATATATTATGCTAAAAACTACTTTGTAACATTTTTCTCCTCTTAAAAATTTTGTTCCACAAAATTCCTATAACTTTTGTACTATTCACAAAAGTCAACTAATTAATTAAACTTGGCTCTACTATATTACTAATATGTTTTAGAGTTAGTTTCTTTGTTCGATATATTTGTTCATAGTCTATGGCTTTGAATAATTGATAAGTTCTAGTCCAGACCTTAATTCTACTTGCCTTTATGGACTTGTTATGATCTGGTTTTTCTAATAATAGAGCTTCTAGATAATAGCTGTAAGCTAAGCAATGTATCCAGTTATAGTTAGATGAGCATATAATTAACTAGTATTCCTTAGTAATTTTGATATAACAACTTTCTCATGATGTATTGATAGTCATTAGTACAGTAACTGAAAAAATCTGGTTTGGTGTTGTGTTTAGTAAATTTATTTTTATTTTGGTCAACAGATCATTATTACAGGCTGTTAGTAATATGTATGAGGTTTCTATATTAAGAATAAGAGTAGTACTATTAGCTTCATATATAATAGTACCTAAATGTTGAACCTGTTTACAGAGGTTCTGTAACTCAAGAGCTTTGTAGTAAATTTGTGAAATAACTCATGTTGGTAGGTTCTGTAATGGGTTCATTATTGTTAAGATTATTAGAGGTTTTAGTTTAAAAGTGTAAAGAAAATTAATGTTAAAGAAAGGCATTTCTTTGGCCTTTTAATATCTATTAAAATTCTCTTCATGCTCTTATGCCAAGCAATCTTTGGCATAGTAATTTGTAATTCATTTAATCATGTTATCTTTTATTAATTTCATTTAACCCATGCTGTTTCATATTTAATAGCAGCTAAATTTGTTTAACACATACTTTTCTTTGTATTTTATTTATAGCTACATTGTTTACAATAAATGTTAAACAATTCTTTGTTCTAAAAATTAGGCAAATTTGTATTGCCACATGTCTATTTTATTTTATTTTTATAATTATAGTATTTTTTATATCTTTCTCCTCTTAAAAAAAGTAAGGTCTCTGAACCTTATTTACTAATTTGTCTAAAATTAGTAACTTTATTCTAGTTGGTTTATCTATTTCTAAATATAATAATCACATTGTTTCTGTTGTGATTGTTTTTTGTTTATCAATAAAATTCTAATTTTCTGTTGTATCTGTTTTTGTTATTTATTTCATCCAATTTTTCCTGTGTTTTGGTCTACAAAACTTTTTATTTTCTTTTCTTTTTCTACTAGTTTCTTTATTAAAAAACCTTTCTTGTTAATAAACTTGTCTTTTTATCTGTTATTTTTTACTAAAGTGTGTATACTTTTTGGGCTGTAAGCTTGTCCTGCCTAATATTAAGGTACTTTAGGATAAGGCTAGTTATCTATTTGGATAAGTTAGACAGATAATCTGTTTTGGCCTTAGTAAACAATTTTCTCTTTTGTTATTCCTTTTCTTTTCTTGCAGTTAAGTGGTGGCTAATGCTTAACTGTTTTCAATATTTTTCTTTTTATCATTTTTAAGTATATCATTTAGAATATATATTCTAACTTTTTGCTTTATAGATGTCTTGCCAAAGCAAAAGTCAAGCAATTTCTAGTTATTTGTTCTTCCTTCAGAATCAAGTTGCAAATTTGAAGGCTAAAGTAAGTGAAAAGGCTTTATTGAATTTCAAGGTGATCCAACAAGAATGGCAATGAAGTACTATTCACAAGCAGGTAGTTACAGAAAGAAATTTGCTATGAGTTCAGGTTGCAAATTTAGAAGATAAGGTTCAGGAGTTGCAAAGAAGGTTGAGAAAAAGAGAGGGCTGAAGAAATTTTTGTAATATTTTGTAAATAGTAATAATAGTAATAATAAAATTCTATATTAAATATAATTGATTTTTTTTTTTTTATATTAAGTTTTTATAATTAATAAAATGATAATTAATAAAATAATAAATAATAAGTAAACAAGTAATGTCTGTAAATGTAAAAAAAAAATGGTAGGTTTTTTGGAGCACAGTTTCAATAACAACTTGTGGTTTCCAATTTCATCATTCATAGTATTGTTCTAAATAATCACTATTATAGTATTTTTGTAAAATTTGTCTCTTGTTGTTGCAAAGTTAATAAGTACCATTTCCTAATTTAGCATAGATAGTAAATGGTCCAGTTCTTTTATTTTCAAACTTTGCAGAGCATGAGGCTTTTATATTCTTTTGTTAGATTAGAACTTTATCTTCAACTTCAAATTCTTCTGGTTTTAGTCTTCTATCATGTCTTTCTTTTTGTTTTTTTCGTGATGCTTCTGTATTTCATCTGGCTTGTTCTTGTGCTTCTAATAGTTTATCTATTAAATCAAAAGCTCATGACAAAATACTGTCTTCTAAGTTTATTTTTGCATTAGTTTCTTTTATCAGCAGAAT
>CAJVQA010007973.1:0-13349 GCA_910591915.1 Cetraspora pellucida | reverse complement strand
TCATATGTAATTTAAAAGCAAGCTTTTCTTTATAAAAACTTTAATTGAATTTTAATAAAGTTAAAGGCATGGCCTCATCATTAATATTTAAAAAAAAAAAAAAAAAAACTAATTTGTCAATTTTGTCTAATCACTGTAGATCATAAAAAAATTTGTAATAAATAAACATTTAATATTTTGTATTTATGAATTAAAAAAAAACTTTATATTTAATATTAAAAAACCTTTAAAATTTTGTTTAATATGCAATTATTATTTTTAATTAACTTATAATAAAGAGATATAACAACTTGGTAAAGTAAATGAATTGTCAATTCTTCAAGTATTAAGTTGAAAGTTCAAAACCTATTAATAGTAAAAACCAAAAAAATTAATTACTTGTATTACAGTAACTGTTTTTCATTAATCAGTTGAAATAAAATATATATAATTATAATTACATTAGTATAACTAATAAGTTATAAAACATTTATATAATTTTGATTATACAAAAGAATGCAAACTAATATTAAATAGTATAAATTCAAAATAAGTCTTTGTATTTATATAAATTTATAAAACTGAAAAAACAAAATCTTATTTGAAAGGATCTAAGTAAAGAGATAATACAAATTTTTAACAATATTATTATAAAAATTAAATCTTAAAAACAGATTCCAATATAAAAAAATTAGACAAACAAGAACTTTTAGATAAAAATACTATTAACTAGGTTATTAGAATTTAAATTAAAAGAAAAATATATTAGAATAAATTTAATATATCAAGAACAGATTACAGTTCTAGGGATGTGGTGACCTAGTGAAGTGGTTAGGTTGTCAACCTTCAAGTGGCAGGTTCAGAGTTCAAATCTCAGTGTTGACAGAAAATTTAAAAATCCTCCCTATGTTACAGTTAACTGTCTCTTGCAATTGGTTGGGATAAGACATCTGTAATCTATGTCACACTAGCATGACTGGCAGATCACATGGCATTTGTGTAACAGTCACATAACATTGTCCTTTGGGACAAGGTCTGTGGTTACACAAAGGAATACAAACCAGTACCAGGTGGTGCAAACCTATAATAAGTCCTCGTGGCCATGTAAATCATAGGAACCAATAGAAGAAAGATGGAAGCCTACTTGAAAGACCTGAGTAGAGAGGTAACCCAAGCTTTCGACAGTGCTACTGTAAAGATTAGACTTATGAAACAGAGCTAGAACTTGTGAAACCGAGCAAATATGCCAGTCTTTGAGGAGGGACCAGATAAACCAACCATGCTATTAGAATTTTCAGGTTCCAGAGGAAAAAGGTACATGCTAGCAAACATGTAAACCAAAGGTATGGTCTTGCTCTACCTTTCCAGGCTATCTGGAATGGCAGCTTGATAGAACTTGAATTGAATACCAAAGTAGTAAGGATATGTTGTAAAGTAAGTATTGGGGTTGGGGTGAACTCTACAAGGGCATAGTGGTTTAATGGTATGCCCTAACCACCAGTATTGGTCTTGGACATAATGATACTAAATCAGCTGTAAGAATAGGATACAGAAGATTCTGGAAGGTTTAGTACAAGATCAAAGGTTCCAAAGAACTGCTTTAAAGACTTAGTGGCCATGGCATATTTTTACTGGCATCATCTAGAATCATTGATAAGCAGAGGTAGGTGGGTAGATACGGAAACAGAGTGGTTAAATAGGGAACTTATAAGTAGGTTCCAGGTATGGCAGCTAGTGTAGAACCTTCAGATGGACTACTTAAATTAGACAATGACTAAAGTTGTATGAGTGGCTAGTTATACACTCTCTCCATGATTGTCTTCTGTAGTTGTAAAGCAATCATTAGCCAAATATACTATTAATAAAATCCTAGATCACAAGTACTCACAATATTTAAAAAAAATAAAAAAAAAAAGTATTTCTACATAAACTTCAAGTATTTCTGCACAAATTTCAAGTGTTTTTGCATAAATTCAAGTATCTAAATACAAGTTTCAAGTGTTTTAAGTATGAATAACAAATAATATAAACAATATTTTGAGTTGTCTTTGCACAATCTTTATTACTTTAAGCATAGTATCATTTAATGTTGTTTGAACCTTTACTACTTCAAATATAATAATATCTAATGTTGTTTGAATTCTTATTATTCTGAGTATAGTATTAAGTAATATTACTCAAATTTTTACTATTCATGTTAGATAAAAAGATATATAAAATGAATTTTTTTTCTTTTTCTGCTAATTTTAAGTTTTTATACTTTGATCTAGATTTTTTTTACCTTTGTAAAAGTAATATTCTTTCTTTAAAGTAATTTTTACAAGTCAGGTTGTCACTATATGCTTATTTAATAAAGTTTAATCTATATATTATTACTATTTTAAACTATTTATTTGCTGTTGTATAGTAAAATAAACTATTATATCTTTATCTTAAATATATTTGTAATAGTTAATGTCTGTATTAAATAATCTTTTACTTAGTTGTATTGTATAAGAAAGTTGCAATCCTGTAATAAAAGCATATCTCTAATACTTTAATATATATATTTTTTATTTTCAGAATTTTAATTTAAATAATTTAGAAAGATTATATAACTTGTTTCTAATATATTAAGTCTAATTTAATATATATTTTTTTAAATCTAAAATTTAACAATTTAATTAATAATACTTTTTATTTAAAAATTTTTGCTTATTTAATTTTTTTATATTAATATTTATTTTTTAAAACTAGTCTTTACAGTAGTACTATTAAAAATTTATATTATTTTATTTAGATATTTTTAAATAAAATTCTGTTGTCTTAACTTTATAAATTTATATAATTACAAAAACTTATTTTAAATTTGCATTACTTAGTACTAGTTTGCATCTTTTTGTATAATTAAGATTATACAAATACCTTATTTTTTTTTTTTTAATATTAATAGTAAGGCCATGCCTCTATCTTTATTAAATATTTACAGTAACTGAGATTTTTATATAAGTTTAAATCTATTTTTAAAATATTATAGCAAGAATAAAAGTTCAGACTAATTTATTTGTGACCTAAACCAACTGGAGTGGCCAAGGCTTACCTAGATTTAGGTGTTAGTAATAATATATAAGAGATTAGTTTAATATTTAATCTATTGTATATATCAAGAATTAATTTTAGAACTAATAGTATTAAGAGAAGGAGTTTGCACTAATTGTGAAGTAGAATTAAAAGGTAAATTAGAAGTAGGAAGATCAATTGTAAATCTTGAAATACAGTAAGGAATCTAAATTTTGTGATAAATTTGTTAATTGAGATAAAGTAAAAATTTAGTAGTAAGTGTTATAGATATTTTTGTAGATGATAAGTTTGTGATTATAGTAATAATTTCATTTGGTGCTAAGCCTAATAGAGTTGAAGAAATTGAAGATAGGTCTGGTATACTGTGAGTGAACATGCAGTTTAGTTGTTTGATTTGATAATATAGGTTCATTATAATTTCTGAAATAGTATTAAGAGTATATTGTAATAAGTTATTTATAAGATTATTTAATAGTTGATCAAATGGACAAGTTGTTCAATGAAGGTAAGAGCTGGTGTAATAATATTGATAACAGGTAAATGAGTATAAGTAATAATGTTTGTGTAAAATGTATAGAGCAGGAAGTTCATCTAATAAAATTTTAATTCTAAAGGACTTAAGAGTAGATGATTGAAAGTTATATGAGAAGTTTGAAATTTTTTGATTATTGTTAATATACAATCAGGTGGCTTGCTAGTTAATTTGTTAGGAATTTTTTTCTATTTATAAAAGTGGTTTTGAATAATCCATAGTATATAAATATATGTATGATAAATTGTATAAATACTGCAACAAGTTGATAGCTTAAGAGAAAAATTCTTAAAAATAAGAGTATAAGCTGAGTTATAAATATTATATAGCATAAAAGTAAGATATGACAGGTTATAGTGGTTACATGCAAGTTGATCAGCTAAATTATTGTATATATTATCTTAATGAACAATGATTTTGTGAAAGATAATTTGAATTTTGTACAAGTTAATAAAGTTAACAAGTGTGTTCCAAAGTGAAAAGTATGATGTATGTATATATAATAGAGTAGTAGAAGAATTTAAAAGGTTTTGGTATTTTGAAATTACAGATTGAGAGTTTGTATATATATTAACAGTACAGTTTCTAGGAGTAGTAATAAGAGCTGATAAGATAGCAGTAAGTTCTGATTTGAATAAACAAGGCCAAAGTTTAACTTGTGCCTAAAATGTATGCAGTATAGAATTATTATCAACTTGGACCTATCCAATGTCATAGAGCATTAAGAAGTATCCAAATTAATAACAAAGCTGTTAGTATAGAAGTAGAGTTCTTTTTGATTAGTGTTGTAATTGGCAATTTGTTGAAGTTTTTAAGTTAGTATATAGGGTTCAAAGATAGTTGGAATTGAGTTTGTTAAAATAATAATATTAGATGAACTTGGAGTTTGAATAAGGTGTCTGATTGCAACTGAGTATAAGAGGTCCAAGTGATTGGCATTAAAGTTAAGAGTTTTGTTATTTGTATTAACTTACCAAAAAATTGAGTTGAAAGATTAATAAGAATAGTGATTGTATATTTGTTATTAATTATATATGAATTAAGGAAACAACTAGGACATGTCTGTGATTGAATAGGTGCAAGAGAATATAGACAAGTAAATTGTGATTCAATTTGACATTGCCAGTAAGTAATAAGCATAATACCAAAATGAGAAGGTTGTCTTCTGGCTTTATTAGTAATGATTTGGTTATCAAGTACTGTAATAAGCCAGAGTTTTTTGCATAATGAGAAGTATCCAGTTGTGTAGCTATAGTAGTTAGTATCAGGTAGGTATAAGTATGAGTATAGTGTACAGTTGTAAGAGTAACTTGTAACTTGGTCTTCTAAATAGATAAACTAAAGAGGTTATTTGCCTTTTGAAATTTTATGAATGTGAGAAGAGATATGTTTCCAATCTAGTAAATATGAATTATCAAATGTAGTAAGTTGGTCTAAGTATAGAATGCCATAATATTTAAGTTGTTTTTTGAAGGTTAGGTATTTAGGATGTGAGTAAAGAAGGGATTCTAATAAGATAAAGCCCTCTTGAATAGTATATGGGATGTTGTAAGTTGGATTAAAGATAAATGTTATACCAAGATGTTTAAAAAGTTGAATAATTTTAAAGTTAGTAAAGTGTTTGTTTGGTCTATCAATAGTAGGATTATTGTGTATCAATATACTAGTAGGTGATCAAAGATTATTTTGAAGTTGCTGAAGTTGAATATGAGTACTAATACAAGAAGATCAGGAGAGTTAAGTCTTTTGGTATAATTTGTAATATGGTGTTGTAGTTGAATGTCCTATATGTTGCAAATATTATATAGTTGAGAATAAAGTAAAGTACTAATAGAAGTTGTACAACTAAGTTTGGCTTTGCTTTTAACAAGTCCAATATGATTTGTAAGGATTTTGTTACAAGTGTTTTGGTTAAGAATTATGTTATAAAGATGGTATTCGATTGTAGAAATAATAACTATATTAATAATATATTATGCATATATATTAGTAATTTGTTTAGTGTTTGCAATTTTAATAAAATGTGAAGACTTAGCTATAATAAGCTTTATCTGTTTTGTTTGTTTGTTATTAAGTGTAAAAGTGTTAAAGAAGATTTAAATTAACAGAGTTATAGGCTTTACTTATATCTTGAAATAGAAGCTAAATGGTTTTTTAGTTGCATAATGCATTCTTAGTAATATTGTTAAGTATATGAATAGGTGTAGAAATACAGTTATTAGATAAGGCAACTTAGTTGTATAGTGAAAGTATAGAGTGTTTTGAAAATATATTACTAATTCTATTAATAATAATTTTTGTATAAACTTTGCAGGTGTGTTCAATAAGACTTATTGGATGGATAAGATTAAGGTTTTCATCAAATATGTTTCATTTAACAATAGGGTAAATTGTGTTGTGCTTCTATTATTTAGAAGTTTGATTTAAAACAAGGCAGCAATTAAACAAAGCAGTTATAGCTTTAATGCAAATAATATCAGCATGTTTAAGTATTTTATAACTAATGCCTGTAGAACCACAGGCTTTTCCATTAGAAAGCTTTGCTATAATTTAAGTAACTTCTTCTTCAGTAATAGAAAATGAAAGAAAATCATATAATTGAGTATTGATATGTAATAGTGGTTAATATTGTATAGACTAAAAGTATAGACTAAAAGTATCAAAGAGAGTTTGGTCAGTTGGTCGATAAGCTGTCCAATTATGAAAATAAGATTGTATATAATGTTTAATAAGGTTTGGATCTGTAATTATTTGGTTAAAGAGTTTGATATTAGAAAAATGAATAGAAGCTTTATAGTGATTAAGAATGCTATTAATGACATGTTTGGGATGTATAAAGAGTGTTTTACATCTTTTTTCAATAGCTTATTGAATTTGTTGTTGAAATAAAAGAGAGTTTTCAAGATGATGAGCATGATAGAATTGTTTCCTAATATCTTATACATGTTGAATTCATTGATTGAGTTGTAAATGTTAATAAGAGATAAGAGTATGAATGTTATACTGAGATTTTAGTTAATATTTTGAATTCTTGAATTAATTTAATTAATATTATAATTGTTATTAGAATCTTTCAGAATTTTGATTAAGTAACTAAGTTCTTTAAGTGATAGATAAAGTGAGGTGCTATAAGAAGAGTATTGATAATTATAGCTATATTTGTATAATTTTTTGTTAGAAATAGAATGTATTGCAATATTAATAATTAAGTGTTTAATTTTGTACTAGGTGGTTTCAATACTCTTATTTGTATTGTAGTCAAGTGGGGTGTTGTATGTTTTGAGATTAGAGGAAAGAAGGTCAGAAAATTCTATTCAATATTCTGATAACATAGCTTTGTAAATTAAAGATTCTATGATTAATACCAGTATAATAGCATGATGGTTTACTATATACATTAGTAAAAGTTCAAAAAAAAGAAGAATAAAATAGTTACTTAATATAGAAGTATTACTGTCATCAAGTCTATATAAAAAAAAGAACTGTATATTGAATGAGTCAGTCCAAATATAGTTAATACAGCTTTGACTAGTATTGTTTGACTATGTATAATGTTTGTTGTTAATATATGCTTCAAGAATATATATATTAGATTGGTGTAGATAGTTAATGAGTTGAAATTTAAATAAAGTGTTATAAATGTTGTTATATGTGTTAAAGTTTGAATATAAATTTAGTTGGTGAGCTATGTAATTACTAAGTTTTGTTATGTTTCTGCATATCAGTAAAGGAAAGATAAACTGCTATAATGTAAAGTTTAATATTATTTTTAAAAAAAAAATTTAAAGCAATAGCTCTATCAAGATGTGTTTGACAGTTATATATATAAGGTTTGAGTTAGTTATGAATCATAATAGCAATGCCTTCTATTGAGTTTTCAGAATTGGCTTAAAAATAGATAAAAAAATTGTTGTTGCAAAACTGAAAATTAGTTTTGTTAGTAATTTTTGTTTTAGTAATATATACAACATTAATGTTGTTGTAAAAACAGTAGTTTTGTCAAGCTTTCTTTTTAGTTATTATATTAAAGTCTCAAACATTGTGTATAGTAATATTTAAATATAAGTTATATAAGTTTTGGGTCAATATAGAGGTTTGTGGCCTAGTTGTTAGTGAATATAGAGGTAAAGTATTGTTAAGAAATAAGTCTTATATGTTAAAAATAGAGTTGGAAAAATATGATTTAAGATAAAGATTGTAAAATTTAGAAAGAAGATAAGAGAAAATAATAATATAATTAGGAAGAAGTAAATTATTAGAAAGATATATATGAGTTTCACTATAAGTAGAATTAACAGAGAATATAATACTAGTAACTTTTTGATTGTAGTTGTGTTTATCAATATGCTGTATAAGTATTTGAATAGTTTAATTGTGAGAAAAAAGAGGTATGTTATAGTAAAAAAGAAATTTTTTGAAACATATATCAAAATCATAGGGGGCTAAAGATATTAAAAATGATCTTTTAGAGTTGTCTTCTACAGAGTTGATTACCATATGCTTGGCTTTCACAGCTGTGCAAGATACTATAGTCTGCCCTATATATTAGGTTTACTATTATTATTCTGACCTTCTATGTAATACAAATACCTTATAACCTACTAATTATACTAATATAATTATATTTATAAATATTTTATATTAATTAATTAATAAAAAACAGTTATTATAATATATATATTTTTTTATTTTTAAAATATTTTAAATTTATAACCTACTACTTAAAAAAATAATAACTTGAAATGTAACAACTTAGTAAAGTAGATAAGTTATTAACCTTTTAAATAATAGATTATAAGTTCAAAATCTTTCAATATTAAAAATTTGATCAATTATTTATATAATAATCATATTATAACAACTGTTTTTAATTATTGGATTAAGATACTTGTAATTATAATCACATTAATATAATTGGCAAGTTATAAGACATTTGTGTAACTAGTTATATAGAGAAATGTAAACCAATATTAAATAATGCAAACCTAAAATAAGTTCTTATAATTGTGTAAATTTATAAAAATTAGAGAATAAAAAAGCCTATTTGGAAAGACCTAAATAAAGAATTAATACAGGTTTTTAACAATATTATTATAAAAGTAAACCTAAAAAACAGATATCAATATAAAGTATCTGAATAATTAAGAATCTCTGAGTAAGAGTATTACTAACTAGGCAAAATTATTCAAAATATTTAAACAACTCTTTCTGCCGATCACCAAAACACAAAACTTGCAGAAACAAAAATCAAGACTAACAGGAAAACTACTGCCAAAACTGTGCTTGAAGACTTAACAAAAAAGAAAAAGCTACAAAAATAAAACTAGCAAGCAAAGCAGCAGAAGAAAACAAGCTAAGAAGCAAGTAAAGAAAAGACAAACTTTCCAAATGAATCTCAAAAAGCAAAAATTTTGGAGAAATAGCTTAGACCTGGAATCACAGATCTGTTTGAAACACGTAAGCATGTGAAAAGACAAACAAACAGGCATATACAAATATAGACAAAGTAAACATGTAAGTATCATAGAGTGCACATGATTATAAACAAAGCAGCACAGAACACAGTCGCAGATAACACAGACAAAAGCAAAAGAGTCAATAATACTAAAATTAGTAAGTAAAAGAGCAGAGGCAGTACTAAAGCTCATAGGCAGCAAAGAATTAGAACAAGAACTAGCAAATAGAGACAACCATTTCAATATAAGAGATATAATAGCAGCAGCACTATAGAAAACAGATTTAATAAAAACAGTAATGATAAGAAAAATATATGAAGCAATAATTAAAGTAGACATAAGAGATCCAACAAGCATAAAAAATTGGGCAGAAGAGATAAACTGCACAAGCCAACACCCATTAGCAGTGCAAAGTATGAGACGCAAAAAAGTCTAAATGGTACCAAAAGAAGAAAACAATATACCAGAATTGTATATAGAAAAAATGAGACAAAAAACAGAAGTGGTAGATATAATAATGAATGAAAAAGAGACATGACAAAATACAAGTTTAGAAGAGAAAAAGAAACAAAAAAGAAGAAAAAACAAAGAAGTTACAAATACAGAAACAACAAACATAATAATCAAAGAGACAAAAATAGACAACTATATGGAAGAAGGAATAAAGACATTGAAAACAAATATAATGCAAGAAGACTACAAAGACATCATCATAGCAATTAGAAACCAAGAAGAAACTAAGATGGATGAAAGAGATGGAATTCATGAAACAGAACAACCAAAAAACAAAAATAAGACTATAGAAGAACCACTAGAACGAAGCATGTGGTCATCCTTGAACAGAGAATGCAGTAACTAAAGAATATATGCAGCAAAAATACCAGCATACAATGTACCAGGTAGTTTACCAGATGAAAGAACAAAATTCATTAACAGATTGCTAGTATCTAACAAACATGTTAAAGAGGTCAAAGAAATGTTTAAGAGAGGTAATGCTTAAATTATTGTTACATTCGACTATAAATATGACAGAGAAGAAGCAATTAACAAAATCCAAAGAAAACATGATGATTGGTTTAGAATGTTTCCAGACATAGACGAGTCAGAAGAGGAGAAGACCAAAAAAGATAAGAAGTTAAAGCAGAAAAAGGAGCTGATAGAAGAAAAAAAGAATAAAGAAGAAATCAAGAGAACAGAAGACAACTCATACAACCAAGGAGAAGGAAGCATAAACAAAGAAAATAAAGAAAACACAGCAGCAGTAACAGTATGGGACCTGCCAAAGTAGATGACAGAGTATGAAATTAAGTACTTAGTAAGAAGAATAGGTAAAGTAACAGAATGCAAAATCCAAAGAAGTACATACAGAACAACAGCAGTAATAAAAATAAAAAGAGAAGAAGAACAAGCACTTCTATGAGTAATTTCCTTAAGAAATAGAAAGTTAGCAAGAATGACAATAGGTGAAGAAGAAGAGAAAAAGAAAGAAGAAAGAAATCAATTTACAGCAAGACTAATAGGAATACCCAAGGGAATCTCTGAACTAATTCTACTACGAGAGCTTAAAACCAGAAAGGCAATAGTAGTATACATTCCACCAGACAGATAGGGAAGACTGAGAAATTATACAATAGTGTCATTTAAAAGTCAGGAAGATATGAATATAACTATTAGGAAAAAGGTCTGGTATAATGAAGTCTCGATGTTCTGGGAAGTCAAACCAAAAAAATTAGATAACCAACTTTATAAAAGTAGCAACAAAATACAAAGAATACAAAAGAAAGAAGAGATGAAAGACCTCAACTTGGAAAAAGAGTATACAAACCCAGAAGAGTATATGAAAAGGAATAAATATAGCACAAGACTGAACAATAGAAGAAATAAACAAAGAAATGGAAGCCACCAGAACAAAAAAAATAAAAAAGAAAACTTAGCAAGTACAGGCCAAGAAGAAAATAAACCAAAAAAAGAAGCTGGGAGTATAAGAAAGGCACAAGAGCAGGCATCAGACATGGAAAATATATTAGGTTAAATACTAGAAAAACTAGAAAAATTAGAGATAGCTGGAGAAAGAGCATGGAAAGCCCAACCAGATCACTTCTGAAGGTGCCACAGTTGAATTAACAAAAACAGATGAGGAAGTCGAGAATTTTCTGTAAAGAGAAAGAGAAGTTTTTGAAGAAAGAATACTATCTCCTTATCTAAAAGAAAAGAAATGCAGAAAAGGAAAAAAAAAAGTAGTTGATACAGAATTATCACAAAACTAGTTAAAAGAAAAGTAGAAAGAAGGGAAAAAAGAGATAAAAATAGCATGTCACAATATTAACAAACTAAAAACCAAAGGTTGGAAACTGAAAAACCTGCTCGGCTGAGCAGAAGAAGAAGAAATTGCAATACTGAAAATCACTGAAACAACTCTTGCAAAAAGAGAAGAAAAATTTTTACTATACAAAATAACAGAAAGAAATATTGGGTTTTGGAGTAGTGCAGCAGAAGACAAGAAAAAGGGATTAGGTGTAGGGTTGCTAATAGAAGAACAATAGGCAAAACATGTAGGCACAGTCAGAAAGATAAATGAGTACATAATAGAAATTACACTATACTTCAAGCAAATGGAATTAATAGTAATAGAGATCTATATACCACTAAGCAACAAAGAAGTAGGAAGAAGCATCCAACAAAAAATAGTTAAAATTATTACAAAAAAGAATAGATGAACACAAATAATAATTATGGGAGACTTTAATCACATAGTGAACAATGTTCTAGATAGGCAGAACCCATAAGCTGCAAACTATAAAAGATTATCATTATTTAGTTATATAAAAAGACAAGACCTGTATGATATATACAGAGAAATGCACCTAACAGAACAAAGATATACATGGTCAAACTCAGAAATGCAACAAGAATTGACTATATATGAGTATTAGAAGGACTGGTGTCAGGTCTACAAAGAGCAGAAATCAAGAATATAGAAGAAATTACTGAAAGTAACTACAAGATAGTTATAGCAAAAATATGGATAAGACATATGACCACAAAAAATAGCAAGGCAGAAGTCAAAAGAAAGAACCAATCAAGAACAATATATCTCTATAACAAAGTAAAAGAAGAAGAGTGGAAGAGTTATGCACAAGAGATACAAAAGCGATTAGAAATAAAAGAAATTTTAAGAAACATACAAAGAGAAGAACAAAAAAAGAAAGAGAAAATATGGAAAATTAATGAAATATGGGATATAATAGAAGAGGCAATTATAATAGCAGCAAATAAACATATACCAAAAAAGAAGGTTTACAATATAATGATAAACAGAAGACATAGCCAAAAAGATTGTAGAATTTCAAAGACTAGTCAAGTATGCAAAAACAAAAAAAGAACAGAAAATAACAGAAGCAGATAAAAGCGAAGTAAATGGAAACCTCAAGATGCTTAGCAAGAAAGTTGGTGCAAGACTACCAAAAATCCAAAGAAAATGGTCTGATGCTTGGATAGAAGACATAAAAGACTGGTAGAAAATCTTGCAAAAGAAAAAGAAAAAAGAAAGAAAACAGAAACAAAGAAAACAAATAGAAGATAATATAGACAAAAGATGTGAAATGATCAAAACTAATTAAGGGAAGATGATAGCTAGCCTTTTAAACAAGCTATACAAGAAAGTAACACTTGATAGAATAATCAAACAAACTGAAGAAGAAACTAAACTAGTAACAGAAGCAGAGCTGGTTAAAGAAGCAACAGTAGAACACTACAAGAAGCAGTTTAAAAAAAAAATACAAAATTAGAAGAGATGTCAAAAAGCTGGAAAGAAATCTATAAACCACAAAACCACATTAAAGAAGAATGATATAAGGAAATCAAAAAGAAAATTAAAGAAGAGGAATAAGATGAGATAATTAAGGAACTCAAGTCAGGAACATCTTCAGAAATATCAGAAATAAGTTATATCTTAATCAAATGAGCAGAAAGGAAAACCCAAGAAGTATTTAGAGTCTATGCAAATTTGTGCTTAGAGATAGAAGAGATACTAATGAAGTAGAAAATAGCACAAGTATATCCAATACCAAAAGACATAGAATGAGGGTACAGTTTAAATAATATTCTTCCAATAGCCTTAATTGAAACATTCAGAAAGGTTATAACAAAGTCAATAACGAAAAGATATTTATGAAAAGAGAAATACTTAAAGAACCAAACTATACAGGCCTATCAGAAAACTCAACAGAACAACCAGTACACATCCTAAACATGATAATAGAAGAAGCAAAAGAAAAGAATAAAGAGGTGTGGATACTCCTGCAAGATATGAAAAAGGCATT
>CAJVQA010007972.1:0-13350 GCA_910591915.1 Cetraspora pellucida | reverse complement strand
ATAGTTATATGCCGACTGATTATCAATAAACTCCTGGGTCGCAATTACTCGCCTTAACATTAAAAAAAAAAAAAAAATATTATTATTGGTTTAGTATATATTATATAATAAAATGTATAAGTAAAATTAAGTACATCTATACATATATAGTAAATGATCTACATATAAGGCACAGTAATAGTCATTTAGTTATCTGTTACATTAGCTTGTCTCATAGTAAAAACTCAAGTAAATTTGAGACAAATTATATAGTAATTTCAAAACAAAAATCTGTAACAATATAGTGTTACAAAAATAAAAATATAAATAGGTACAAGATTCATCTTAATGATATCTCAAATTGAATAAAAAAAATTTATTCAAACTAAGAACATAAATTCTTTAAGCAGTTCTCATAAAAATGCTTCTAGAATTATTTCTATATTATTTTTAATTGAATAAAAATTTATTTAGTTTAAGAACTAGAGCTCAATAAATTGTTCTTATAGAAATTATATTTTTTGTCTAAAGAATAGTTTAAATTTGTTGATAATTTACACAGAATTTTACTAAGTTAAGTGTTTTTATAGTCTTAATTAAAATTGTTAAGCATAATTAGAAGTACTAGAATCTCTATTTTTATGAATATTTAATAAAAACTTATTGAATAATAATAATTTTGTTCCTAAAAAACACATACAAATTTTTTAAAAAAATAGTTAATTGTAATCAGTTGTGGATTAATTTTATTAATTCTAAACCTATCTTATACTAATAACAAAATTTGTAGAGCATGTTTTCATCTATTAGTATATTAAATTTAGATTTTTATAGTTAATATTTATAAAGATATTAATGTTTTTCTAATTTTATTTATAAACAAAAATTAATTCTTGATGAAATAATATTCGATTGAGATCATTATTTTTTATTTTAATTTTAAATTTCATACTGCACATTATGATACTGGAGTAGAAATTACTATAAAAAATATTAGCACTATACAATAACATTAATAAAGCTTATTTTATATATTTACACAAGACAAGTAAAAATTTATACACAGAGCAACAACTAAAGAGATTAATTGAATAAGATGATGTTTGATTGCATGAGAATATTAGTTTATAAACTGTTCTAAATTAATTGGTTACTACAACTTTAAAAGAGCAAGGCAAGGTGCTTTACTATTAATACAGTAATATTTTAGTTCCTGAAAATAGCTCTAAACAATATTATCAATTAATAGTGAGTGATAAGATGTGGCTTAAATTAGGCCATGATTATGATCAGTTTTGTTTTAGGATAGATGGAAAATATGACTTGAATAATAAAAAGACACCTGTACTTGCTATAGTCATTGAAAACCAAGCTGGTTACAGATCTTCTTTAGCATTTGGACTTAACAATAAAGAGAACCATCATATAATACAAATGGCAGTACAAGCTGTAAAAGTAAATATTTCATATGATGACCCTACCTGTATGCATTATTATCAATATACTAACTTGCCAAATAGAATGAGGTTTCAATGTCAAGTTAAGTGCATTTCTAACTAAAATCCATTAGTATAATGAATAAGTATTAGTCTACTAAACTTGTATTATAAAATTTTACTCATGATATAATTCTTTGCTAGTTTTATATTATAGCCACTTTAGGTAAGTATTTGAAAATGCAGAAGGTAGATTGATCATTAAGATATCTGATAGCACTTGCTTTTAAAATTGTAGATTGATACAGATCAGAAGAAGAGACTATTGAAATAAGAAAAAATATAATAATTTTATTGATTCTTTACTACATGATAATAATATAAAAGACTACTTAAAACATGATTTAAAAATGAACTGGATTTGTGATGAATGAAGAAAAAGCTTTATCAAAAAGAACAAATATTACAAATAAATAATCTAATTAATTCAAAGCCAATAATGACAAACAATCTTACAAAGCAGATGCATAAAACTGTAAAAGCACAAAATAGTAGAACCTAAACTGTTGTAAAATTTATTGAATGTCTATATGGTGTTAAAGTTTTTTGGAAATCATTAGTTTAGAGTAAACTTGACAAAATTCAATTTGATGCAGGCTTGGCTACTTATTAGAATATGTGCATAATTGAACATCTATAAATATCATCTAAAAACCAGTTGATAAAAAGTGTCATATAAACTAGAGTCATCTTTATGCTCTTCTTGGTTTGGTTTTACTTATTTCTAGACAAAATAATTATATGTTAGTTAAAAAGCAAAGTAAAACATTCGATTCACTATATAACTTTTGTCCTATTGATATATTAGTGAAAATATTAGGAAAATTGAATAAGATGATCATGAAATTAATTAATAAAGATAATTTTAGTATACCAAAAATGTATTACCTTGTTAATACATTGTTTGAAGAGTGTACATGCTATAACTATATTTGGAATAGTCCTTTTTGAGATGTCTGTAAGCATGTATATGCTGCACAACTATATATAGATATTTTATATAGAAAGTTACAAATACAAGAAATTAAGAAAAAATTAATTAAGTATTTTAAAAATAAAAAATATGCAGTTGCTCTTGAAAAAAAAACTACATCATTCATAATAAAAGTAATAATAAAGTTTATCAAAAAATTTTGTAACTTTATAATAGTATGAATAATAATATTTTCTTTTTTATGAAAAGAAAAATCATAGTAAAAGATTCCTTTTGCCTAATAGATAGCATTCAAGCATTGTTGACAAATGGAATAACTAAAAATTGTAATGCAAAACTTCATAAACCTAGTCAATTTTCTTATTCTAATAATGTACAATTTAATGAAACTGAAACAAGTTATATTGATGAAATTAACCAAGAATGCGCTAATTATGATAGTCTTGAGGATTTGTTACTTTCTGAAATTTTAATTAATAATATTGAAAATACTTCAAAGTTTGCAGAACTCTATTCAATCTATAGACATAATACTACAAAAATTCAAAACAAACATCGATCTCATACTCAAATTGTAAATTACTAAAATTACTACAGTATTAGCCATGTATTCATATTAGTATATTGCATAATTATTACTATATAATACTAATTTTATTTTAATTTACAGATATCTAATAATGAACAAGAAAATGATGTTACTTTTACTACAAAAAAGTTGCTTGAAGAACTTTTTCTTGAAAAAAATATGCTTGGAATCTCCAAGAGTTTATAAATATAGTAGTAGAAAAAAGACTGCAACTCAATGATGATCTTGCTAAAAATAGTATAAAATTATATAGGTGGATTAGTAATCAAAAAATTCATGCAAAAAATACAAACAATAATTTAAACTAACACTGAGCATTATAATTTGAGTTTGATAATGCTATTAAATAAAAGTAAAAATAATACATAGTGAATGTATATAAATATCATTAATGGTAAAATAATTCATATTGATATGCTACATTTATAGTTTAAGTATGACTATGTTGTGCAACTACTCTGTATTATTGTAATTAATTAATTCTTGTATTACAATTTCTTAAAATTAACATGATAATATATATATATTTATATTATATGACTATTAACTAAGAATTTTTAGCTAAAGACACATCATAAAATATAAATCTATTTTATATTACACATAAAGTAAATAAGTATAAGCCTTTTTAGCTTCATATGAAATTTATACTTCTATTATTTTATTTAAAAAAAAATAGTTTTTTTAAATAGAACATTTGTAGATATTGAGTTGTTAGCTATTAAGAGGTTTGCATATGAATATGTATAAATAAGTATTACAAGTTATTAAAAAGGTTTTTATATCATAATCTATACTACTAAAATTTTATCTATACTACTAAAATTTTAATTTCTGTATGACCGTCTGTGTGTTTTAAATGATTTGATTGGTTAGATTTATTTCAGATCAGTCACATGCTATAAACAAATAAACAATATACATGTTTGAAATAACACATATTAATAAATTATTTAGTCTTTTTTAACCTTCAAAGCATTATAATTTTTTATAAAACCAAAATTTTAAAAATCTGACCATTAACTTTGTTTAAAATATTGCCTCTATAAAAGTTAATGTGTTTTAAAGTTATGCTTTTTTATTTTCAAATCTAGGCTTTCAGCATATATATAATAAAAAAAACAACTAGGCACAAAATTTTTTTATTTAAAATTATATGTTTCTTGATATGCAACCAATTTTATATATATTTATTTATTATATACAGTATTGATATATCTTTTTATAGTGTACTATTTATATGGTATTAGTTTCTACTCACCGTTTATATTGTACTGAATCATTGGTGTAGCTACAATCAATTTTTATAGTGGTTTAAACAATAGACATTAAGCTAATCTTAATGTCAAAAAAAAAAAAGAATTAATACGTAATGTTAATTGCAATTAATATTTCATCATCTAATCAGTTTCAATTATTTTTTTATCATTTTAAATTTTAAGCATTTTATAATAAAATTTAATTGCACATGCGACTTATTTCTACTTCCAATTTAGTAAAGTACATAAAAGTACTATATCAATTTTAAATTCATGACTACCATTAGGGTGTTCAAAATTACATGATACAATAGGGTAAATTATGCAATGGATACGAAATAATTTAAAATTATGTGAAATATTTAAATAGAAGATGTAATTTTTAATAAAGGATGCGATTTATTTTATATATAATTTTATTTTAAGATAATTTTATTTTAAGATAATTTTATTTTAGATAATTTTATTTTAAGATAATTTTATTTTAAGATAATTTTATTTTAAGATTTACAATCCATTCCATGATTCCAAAGCACATCTAATTAGTAATTTCTTACAACTTAAGAACATACATAAGTGCTGTCAAGAGAAAACCAAAATATGGGCTTTCAATTATATTTTATACTGAACACAATTTATTTATTTATTAGTAATTTTGTCCGATACAAAATATAATTGAAAGCCTAAATTCTGGTTTTTTTTTTGGTGACATTTATATATAATTAGTAATCTGTGACTTAAAAAAATAAAATTAAAAAAAAAAAAAAAAAAATCAAAAAAGGAATACTATAATTTACTATTGCTATAGCAGATCGATCATGCTAAAAAATTTTGCTCATTACACAATGGCTCTCGATATAACAGGCCATTAATATAATAGATATTGCTTAATACAGAGATTTATAATGAAACCAAATTACTATTAATAAAATTATTTAATATAAGATTTTGATATTACAGAGATTTGAATATAACGAAGCAAAGGATGGAACCATGACTTTGTTATATCGAGAGTAGAGCTGTAAACCAAACTATTTGGAACAGCCCAAACCAAATAACAATTAGTATCACACTAGGTATTCACAACTTTTTACCTATTATCAAACCCATGTGAAACTAATTGTCATATAGTTTGGGTCATCCCAAATAGTTTGGTTTACAGCCCTAATTAAGAGCCACTGTATATAATGAATATCTAATAAATAAATAAACAAGTATCTTCATAATCTAATTTAATAGTGATAAAAATTAATTACATATTCTTAATATGACAAAATTATTAATTACAAACCCTATCTCTTAAATACTTAATTATGACACATGAATTAAAGATTTATTCGAACTCAAGAAGTCTTAATCAAATAATCATGCCTTAATATAAAGTCTTTTTCTATTGTAAGATCTAAAAATGTAATATGAATCATTAGTTCTAATTTTTTTGTATCATAACAATGTATATAAAATTACTATACAAATGTTGCCAATCTAAGAAATATATATTCTATGAAAATATAGTGCTATCAATCATACATAGCAGAATAATAGATAATCTGAAATGCAATTTTGAGTTAAAGTTTTTTTTACATTTTTGTAATCATCAAATTGCTTGCTTTTCATGCATATATATCAGTAACATGTTAATATTATGTCAAATTAATCAATGTAAATTATTACATTTATAATTTTAAATCTTTTTTCTCATATCTATAACATGTCAAATACAATAAGACAAGAACAAAGAGATGCTAATGCTGCTCGAATAATTAGAAAAAGAGCTGCAGAGACTAATGAGCAAATAAACCAGTGACACCAATATGATGCTAATGCTCATCGACACTGTCATGTAGAGGAACATGAAGAGCAACATCTGAATTGACACCAACAGAGTGTCACTACTAAATGCCAATGATATGCTAAAGCAACTGAAGACCAACATCACAATCGAAATCATCAAGATGCTGAAGCTCACTACCAACAATGTATCAACAACCTTTAGCTATACAATTTCGCTTGTAGTTTTTCAGAAAATGCAAATATTAATTATCCAAATTCGCAACAAATCAACATTACAAGCAGCATTACATGTAACTATTGCAATGCTCTCAAACTGCCTATAAAAAGTCCCAGAATGTGCTGTTCTAATGGAAAAGTGATATTAGCAGAGCCCAGTATTCCAATGCTTTTGCAGCATTTACTTTCTAGCCAGGACAATGTTGCAAAGGACTTCTGTGACAAAATTTGACTTTATAATTCTGCATTCACCTTTGCTTTCATTGGTGCCAGGTATGATCATGGACTTGCCAATACACAATTAGATGTCTATACCTTTCATGTTCAAGATTTATTCTATCATTGAATTGGTTCTTTATTACCAGAATCAGACTCTGAACCACATTATTTGCAAATGTATATCTGAGATATTTAAAATAAACTGCATTATCGAGCCAATACTTTTCTCAGTTCTAACCTTAACCTATCTACTATCCAAGCTTTAAAGAATATGCTTGACGAAGTTAATCTATATATTATTAATCTTCAGCATATTTCATACTTGCCTGCTGAAAATTCTAAAAATTTATCTATGCTAATCTATACCAATATTCCCAGACTTGATCAAAGAACTCACAATGCCCCATCATTATCTGAAGTTGCAGCTATTTGGGTTGATAATGATGTGCCCCCTGGCACTATTCAGAAATGTGACATTATATTACACACATATATGAATTAATTAGTTCATATTTCCGAGTTTAGTAGATGCTATAATCCCTTGGCATATCTGCTATTGTTTCCTAATGGTGAACAAGGATGGGCTCCTTACCAAATTCTATATAGAGACATTCTCTTAATCAATGAGTTGATTGATATTGATGAAGGTCCTAATAATAATAGAAATAATGATGAATTGGAAAGTGATAACATAATAAAATATAGGAAATTTGTAACTGCAATGCAATATTATGCATATCAGCTCCAAATTCGCTATAATTCTTCCAATATGCTCCTGCAAATAGAAAGACTTTTCTAGCAATATGTGGTTGATATGTATGTTAAAATTGAATCTGATCACCTGAACTTTTACAGACAAAACCAAGATAAGATTCAAAGTGAACTATATAAAGGTCTTCAAGATGCTGTTTTGCATGGTAATAGTAATCCAAGACAAGTTAGGTGGAGAATAGTACTTCCATCTACATTTATCAGAGATCCTCGAGATATGATATAGTGATATCAGGATGCAATGGCCTTATTATGTATTGGAAAGCCTGATTTATTCATTACTATGACGTGCAACCCAAATTGGCCCAAAATTCAAGCCCTAATGCTTCCTAGACAAAAATCTCAAGACCAACCAGACATCACAGGTGCTTTTGATATATGTCTATTTTAATTATTTGAGCTGTCGTCAAAAGAAATAAAGCAGATTGACTTTTTTTTTTAAAAAAAAAATAATAACTTTCATAGCTTATAATTTATGAGTTATTTAATTGTTTTCAAAATGTCAATTTGCCTTATTTCTATTGACGACAGCCTATTTTATTATGCCAATTCCTTTTTACTGATTTTTTTTTACTTCTGTAGCACAGATTTTTCGTATGAAACTTCAGGAATTAAAAAAAGATCTTTTCGAATGTGGGATCTTCAGATGTGCAATTGCACATATTTATACTATTGAATTCCAGAAGTAAGGTCTTTCGCACATACACATTTTAGTTATTCTTCATTCAGAAGATAAACTGAGAACACCTGAAGACTATGATACCATTATCAGCACAAAGATACCTGATCCAACAGTTGATCCTATTATATATGCCACAGTTGCTTCTAGCATGCTTCATGGGCCATGCAGAAAGCTTAATCCTAATGCTTCATGCATAATTAATAATAATACAGGGCACAAACAATGCATAAAAGTATATCCTAAACAATTTCAAAGTGAGACCTTACAAAGAAAAGATTTATACCCTATATACTGCCACTAACAAAATGGTTGTTAAGTTGAGGTGAAAGTACAAAATCAAACAATTCTCTTGGATAACTGATGGGTTGTTTCTTATAATAGATTCCTTTGTGCAAAATATAGTTGTCATATAAATGTAAAAATTTGTGCTAGCATTAAAGCGATAAAATATTTATTTAAGTATGTCTATAAGAGCCATGACAGAGCAATAATCAAGGTAACCAATGAGCATCAACATAATGTTCAACATCCATCAATTGTAATCGATGAGATCCAAAATTTTGTTAAAGCATACTAAATATCAGCTCCAGAAGCTGTTTGGAGAATTCTAGGATTTAATATGAACAGAATAAATCCAGCTATTACATGTTTACAGGTACATCTATGTGATCAACAAAGGATTAATTTCAATAAAGATAACGATCTAGAAGAAGTTATTGAAGCTGACCAAAATCGGTGAACAACTCTTACTGAGTACTTCAAAATGAATGTACAGGATCTAGACATGAGAGAACTACTTTATGCTGATTTCCCTTTGCACTACACATGGAATAAGGTGACTAAGACATGAAAAAAATGCCAGCGTAGAAGTTGTATTGAGAGAATATACATGGCTCATCTAAGTGAAGGTTTGTCTTATTGTCATTTAATAAAAAATAAAAGAGAAGTTGCTTTAACCCAGATGAAAATAGAATTTTCCAAAATAAAATAAATAAAAATAAAAATAAATTTAATAAAATAAATTCAATAAAGAATAAAATTTAATAAAATGATTTTAATACTCACTATACAATAATCTCTATTTAGGTGAATGATACTATCTACATTTACTTCTAACAAAAATAAGAGGAGCTAAAAGCTTTGAAGAGCTCAAAATAGTTAATGGTATCACATGTGCTACTTTCAAAGAAAGTGCATAGCACAGAGGTTTCCTGGAAAATGATGATAAACATAGGTGATGCATGACTAAGGCAAGAGAATTTCGAATGCCTAAACAATTACGTAATCTATTTGCAACATTATTAGCCTTTGGTGATGTTACAGATGTGTAACAACTATGAAATGAGAACTTCGATACAATGGCAGAAGATTTTGTACACAGATGAATTCTGGAGAGTTAACATCAAATTCAGGCAGTTCTTCAAAGTTTGAACATATTTTTACAAAGATATATGAAAACAGTAAATGACTATAACTTACCAGAATTGTCACAAATAAATACTGCTGAATTACCAAGAACAATTCTGGAAGAATTGTCTTATCATATTACCCAAGAAGATCTCGATAAAGCAAATACGTTAAATAAAGCTCAGTGTGCAGTATTCGATAAAGTACTGGATCTTATAAATAAAGATAAAAGAGGTGTACTGTTTGTTGATAGCCCTGCTGGAAGCAGAAAAACATATCTTTACAAGTGTCTACTTGCTTACATACGTTCCAATTAGCAAATTGCATTGGCAATAGCCTCCTCAGATATTGCTGCAGTCCTTTTGCATGATGGATGTACTGCATACTCTTGCTTCAAGATACCAATTACCATGACAAATGGAAACATGACTTGTAATATTGGAAAGAGAACTGACCTAGCAAGATTACTTAAAGAAGTTGTCTTGGTATTCTGGAACAAAACTCCTATGACAAATTGCAATGCTCCTGAAGATGTAGACAAAATGTTAAAGAATATTATAGAAAATAATCTTCTGTTTAGTGGGAAAATATTTCTATTTGAAGGAGATTTTTGACAAGTTTTGCCTGTAGTTCCTAAAGACACTAGAGTTCAAATAGTCAATGCTACACTAAATAAGTCCTCTCTATGGCATCACGTTCAAGTCTTTCATTTAGATGCTAATATGCAAGTTTCTCCTGCCAATGATAAGAAAAGAACTTTTGTAGAGTACTTACTCAGAATTGGCAATGGTACCGAACCCACTATAGATAATGATCTGATTCGACTTCCTGATGAAATGACTGTTCGTCCACAGAATCAAGAAGATTCCATTGACCCTTTAATAAATATTATATACTCTAATCTTACTGAAAATTTCTTGAACACTACCTTCATAACAGAGAGAGCAATACTAACGTCATTAAATAGTGATGTTGATGAGATTAATGAGAAAATAATGGCTAAGTATCCTGGAGAACAACACACATACTATAGCTTTGACTCAGTACCAGAGAACAATCTAAATCTATTTCCAATTGAATACCTTAACTCTTTAATATCTCAAGGTCTTTCTTCACACGAGTTTATATTGAAGGTTAATGCTCCTATAATGTTACTTAGAAATTTAGACCCAATTAATGGACTATATAATAGAACAAGACTTATCTGTCGACAATTCCGAATACAAATAATAGATGCCAAAATAGCAACTGAAGATCATCAAGAAAAGTGTGTATTTATTCCCAGAATTCCTCTTCTGCCCTCTGAAGATGCAAGTTTACTTTTTGCTCTAAAGTGAAAACAGTTTCCTATACGATCCACATTTGCTTTGACCATCAACAAATCTCAAGGACAAACATTACCTTACATTGGTTTGTATCTTCCAAGATCTGTTTTCTCTCATAGACAATTGTACATAGCTATGTCAAGAGTACATAAAGGGTCCAATCTTAAAATTTTTGTCAAAAATGATGAAATTCAAGGTAGAGATGGTATCTATACACGAAATGTTGTTTTTAAAGAAGCTTTAATATAATAAACCCCATCTCCTAAAAATGCAAAAAAATGATTAGTAACTAATCAAATATTAAAATAATTTCTGAAGGTATAAGAAAAACGGACAAGAAACCCTATTATTCGAATTTATATACTATTGCTATATATTTATGTACTTATCTTGCTATGTTCACGTATGAAACTTTAAGTTGCACCAATTAAAGGTAAGTGTAACAGATTAACTCAGGACATTTGCTATATTCGATCAAAAACACAATGATTGATGTATTGTTCTTAATCTTGAACAATACCCGAGATATAACTATAAATATTACCTTCATATGATATCTCCTACAAATAGTACCCGGTTTCTTGCACAGTACTAGCGAGTACTATTTAATTTAAAAAAAAAGTGTTCTAATATTTACTTTTGAGTATAGATCGCAAACTTATGACATCACCCAGTTACGTCCTATATAAAAAATCGGGTTATAAAATAAGACACAATTAACCTGTAACTAATGACATAAATAAGTCTGCACTATCTATACTTTTGAGATATTTATTGAATAAAGCACTAGGGCTGTGAAAAAGCTTATTGGACTGGGTCCTTGAGTCGACTAGGCAGAGACTTTTTAGAACCGACTCGGAGTCGACTTCAGATAAAGTCCGAATGTAGGGGTCTGCATATCTTTTGTTCTGAGAATTAGTCATTTAATTGGCTAATTTATGCTGACCCATACATGATGATACGTATTAGTAAATCACGTATAATCGTTATCTATATGCAAACGTATCAAGAATCGACTCAAGGATCAAGTTCCGATCAAAAAGTTTCTATTTAAGGAGTCCGAATGGACTTTTAATAGCACTATAAAGCACGGACGTAAGGACGTGCCAGTCTACTAGTTATAATTAAGTGTATATTCTAATATTTCCAGGGGTCTTTTTTTTTTTAGATCTATCAAGAACGGTATGACCCTATCAAAAACAGTATGTAAATCTTTTTTTTTTTTACTCCATCAAGATCAGTACCGATGATCCATCAAGAATAGTAATTTTGCGTTTTGTACATTTGACCAATTGAATATAAGAAAATATGGGGTTCAAATAAAAATTTGGTGTCTCTTGCTAAGGCCCAATGCGTTCTATCCGCTCATATATTTTGAATATCTATTTTACACATGAAGTTCTAGCTAAATAAAATCGAGTGGTTTGAATATGTTTTATCATATACAGTCAGACCTTGATATAATCACCAGGCCGGGAAACAAAAAATTGGTGATTATAAAAAATCGTGACTATATGAAGGTCGATATTTATATGTTTTATATAAGCTAGGAACAAAAAACAGGGTGACTATATCAAGGTTGTGACTATATCAAGAGTGACTATAACGAGGTCTGACTGTATACGTTTTCGAATAATATAAAGATAAACTATTGTTATAAAATATTGTATCTAATTATTGTTTAATAAATTATATTCCTAAGTTAATTTGTTTACTTATCATTTTTCGCATAGCATTTAGTGCACGATAGTTATTATTTATTTGGTTATACGGTTTTCGTATTTCGGCGTTTAAGTAATTTTTTCGGTTTGGGTTGGTTGATAATTATTGATACATTTTCCGAACAAAGTTTTCTATCATTGAGCCGGGGGCTAGATTTACGTAATAAGTTTGAGTCCCTTAATTGACCAACCTACCAATTTTGGTACGTATCATTTCACCGACAAGTTTATTTCACCGACTAGTTTTTTTAATGTTGCACTAACATTAACTCTAATTCTAACTGACCCTAACGAAAATGACCAGAATTACTTTGTCGGTGAAATGACTGTCGATGAAATAACTGTTGGTGAAATAAACTTTCCGGTGAATTGATTGTCGGCGAAATGTGCACCACCCCAATTTTGTGTATTACTGGATATGGTATTAGGAAAGTGAAAATTAAAATAACATATCGATTTAAAATTTCGGTTTAATATACTGTATGTGAAATAATAATCGGTAGTTGTGGAGAGCTTCCGAGCGGTATTTAAATATCTTCATAAACCAAATTAATCAATTGTAATTGGTAAATAACTTTAGATCTGTTTTTTCATTGTCAATTATGCTATTGCTTTTAATGCAAATTATGATTAGTTAAAATTTCAATGCCTAATTCTGACGATGAAATGTAAATAGTGTGATTTTAACAATAGAACATAAGTAGCTTATGGGCAAGATAATTACTTATTACGTAAAAAGTTAAATCATACTATGTGACAATTTAGTATGTTATTAGTTGTAAGTATATATTATCGGTAAATTGTCGCATAATGTTATAACTAGTGATGGGCAAATCGCGGTTTTTTTAAAATCCCGCGCAGCCGCGCGGGATCACGCGCGTGATCCGCGGGATAGGATAGAGTTTTTTAATTTCTCACGAATAATAAATATATTCTTGGTGCATTACTTTTATATAAA
>CAJVQA010007971.1:0-13350 GCA_910591915.1 Cetraspora pellucida | reverse complement strand
TCAAAGGTAGTTATTTTTATACGTCACCCTTTACGTCATATAAAATTTATATATAATTTAATACGTCATATTAAATACATCACGTCAATACGTTATAATAATGCCTGAGCTTTAATTATCACATCGTATCACATGAAAAAAATAACTTGCATAAATATATATCATCATAAGAGTTTGCCGGATAATATATACTTAGGGTGATTCAGAACTCATCTGGGGGGATTCTGGGTCGGAATACTTCAGAATCCTGGTCGGCTGGGCCGGAATTGACCAATTTTGTCTAACGCTAATATCACTAAAAATTTTACTGATGAAATCATTAAAATATGCCTGATGGATAATTTTGCTATGAACTACACCGTTCAACTATGCCTCTTAAAGCTGATCTAAATCATGATGAAAATACTATTGTATTTTATGGTAAGAACCATCTAAAGTATTCAAATTTACTACTCTTCAACGAATATATCCCAAATTTTGCCAAATCCACCAATTTAAGGTTTGTTTTTACGAAATTTTAAGGATTCATTGAGAAGCACCTAGCAATTTTTAGAAAAAAATACCAAATTTTAGATGTGATGCAGGCAATGATGATTGGACAGTGAATTCATATTAAAAACTTTGAACCAGGTCTCGTGATTTACTCTGTGGCGTATATGATGGCATCATATTTTTAGTGACCTTTTTTTGATATCTTAGATGGTTCGCATCATAGCGATAGTAATTTGGAAAGACTTATTATTTTATGTAGTTAAAGTTGAATATATAAAAAACGATTGGTTCTACCCTGACAAAGACAAAATTCCGACAGGTCAAAATCCAGATTTGAACTGACAGTTCAAACTCTTGACTATTTCGGATTTTTACCTGTCGGGATTTGTCTTTATCGGGATCTTGACTTGTCGGGATTCTGTCTCTGTCATGATTTTGGATGTCAGAATTATATACTATCAGGGTAGAAACGAATTATTTGATCGTATTTGCCATTTTATAAGTTAATTTTTTTTTTTTATCTAAATAAAGAGTAATCATACCGATTTCTAATTAGACTTAAAAATAAACCAATTTTTAATAAAGTTTATAAAAAAAAAAACTTTATATTTTTATTTTTAAAGATTCTTCAAGCAAGTTATACAATTTGGATATATTTTAGAGAACCTATAGAACAGAACCAAAAAATGGAAGATCGATATCTCTGGTATTATTTCATTTTTAGTTGTTATTTAAACTGCCAAAATATTAGGCCAACATTACGAACCGTGTTAGATAAATTCAAAGATTGTTTTATGTAACAAAAATAAAATCCCAAAATATATATTTTTTCTTTATGATATTAGTCGCGACTGTTCAATCAAAAGTGCTACTAATATATGAGTTCACGAAGGATAATACGAAGGAAAGGAGAATTCAGCTCCTTGAGTTATCTTTATTCGAAAAAAGTCGAAATTTAAATAAAAATGTGTTGAACAATTGGCACGATTAAAGAAATGATATTGTCTAGCCTTACTTAAGTAACTATAATATACAAGAGGAATATTTATTTCTTATAGTATTTACATGGTATTCGCTATTTGATATTTTAAAAATCAAATGGTTTATTTTTTTTATATAATTATTTGTTTTGTTGCATGTGTTGTGATTAGTAGATTTTTCAAATATCTGAAATATGATTAATTCTTCCAGTTCGTGCAAATTGCTTAATCATCAAAGTTATAATCTTTTAGAAGAGCATTAAAAGTAAAATTCACAAGGTTCTCTGGTGCTATTGACTTTCTTGATGATTCGTTTTATATTTTTATTTGGATTTCATTGTTTATTATTTATGAAATTTAAATCAGCAAATAATAAAATTTCTTTAGTATCAATTGTATTGCGTCTGTTGATCTTTGTGCTTTTGAAGGTTTCGTTTAGTTTGTAAAGTTTGTAATCATTATTTTATTTCATTTTATTTTGAAGAAAAGAAATTACATATTACATTATCATCAATACAACAATATCGATATATATATCACATGATTTTTTAAATTTTTCTTTATTCCAGTCCCTAATATTACGAGGAAGTTAGCGAATCAATCAAATTACATGTTTTCTTTTCCGTCTCTCATCTATTTGAATATTTAATTCAGTCAAATAATCATAGTTTCAAATATTCAAATATTTAAATACATTGTTTATACTATATTCGTGAGGTTAATTATACTTGCAATCAACGTCATTTGACCGATAATACGTAGTGTATTATATTATTTTTGGAATTTTGGAATTTTCTGAAATCATAATAAAAAAATTTAGTAGGAAATTAGTTTTGAAAAAAGAAGATACAAATAATCTAATAATTACGATAATCGAGATGTAAAAGTTTTCATGCCAATAACGTTAGAATATTATGAATTTATTCTTTTACTACAAAATTGGTTAATGGCTGTACTGTAAAAAAAAAAAGGAAAAAAAATTTTCGGCTTAGAAATCGTTGTTGACGTGATGCGTATCGATATATTATTTAAAACGAGTTGCCTTTATTTATTTAGATAAGCAAAAGGGCTTTTTCATAATAATCAACACAAATTGCTATAAATTTTTGTGATTAAAGTGATTAAAGGATTAAAGTTCAATTTGAAAAAAAAAAAAATTCAACGAATCCTTTTTTCTCAAATAGTAGACAATAAGAGTCAAGATGCCGGTCGATCCTTATATGAAAAATCCACGACCTCATAGAGACTTGTGGAAATATATAACACATCGACGTGGTTGGGGGTATTTATAATTACAGAAAATAGTAAAATACAATAGAATATATGATATACTTTTAATGTGATCGTTATCATCCTATACAACAGGTATCCCGATGTGTTGGAAGTTCAGAGTTCCATACTTCTGAATGTTATTCCCATACTCATTTTTACAACTTTATGGACAACTTTCATCGTTGTACTTTATATGATATTCGACGTAGAAAGTATTGCCGTTTCAGCCAATTTAAGTACGAATAAAAGATAACTTAAATTATTATTTATTATCTATATATAATATATTTATATTTATAATTATTTTTTTTAAAAAAAATATAATTTTTTTTTATAATGTAGCCGCTTCCGTCTCTGTTGTAGTGGCTCTTCTTTTAGCTTTCCGTACGAACAACTCATATAATCAATATAATGAAGGTAGACGTTTATTCAATAGTATGTGGTTAGTATCAATTAGTGGCAACTGATCAATTAATCGATGAGCTACAACTAATTCATTAAGTAAATAAATGATTTTTCAATCGATTCTTTGCAACTAATCAATTATTCTTTAATCGATTAGTTGCAACTAATCGATTAGTCGATTAATCAATTAGTTGGTGTCTAAAAAGTCAGTCGATTAGTTGTCAACTAACCAACTAATCGACTAATTTCGATTCACTAGTATCAATAATACCGTTTTTATTAACGCTTAATAAAAAACCGCTAATCTATATATTTTACTTAGTACTGTTATCAGAAATTGTACGCGCACATTATGGATAGGAGTCAAAGAACGTAATGATCAAGATCGTATTGAAAAATCAAATTATATTAGATTATTATTGGGATATGTAGTTGCTGTTAAGCATCATATTCGATTCGAATTTGGAATTCATTGGCCTGATTTGCAAGATCTTCTTCCTGATGGTTTTCAAAAGACCTATTATGACGGTAGTGCTATGCAGCCTGAAGAATCTTCTGAAGATAAATCTTTGCTCGGTGGATTACCAATCGCAGTTCGATCAATATCAAACAAAATTCCACCTACCGCTTTTAGATCAGTTCTTAAGCTTTCGAAAGAGGAGAGGAAAATATTATATAAACAAGAAGAATTACCCGAAGTAGATGCGAGTATGAGCTTACCTTTGGTAAATATTTTAACCATTTTATAAATTGTTGGAATTCACGCGAATTTCTATAAAAAAAAAAAGTCTCTAAATAAAATAAATTAAAAAAATTTTTTTTCTTGGACTTTATTTAGGAAATTGTTTTTCATTTAAATTTATATTTCGTACAAATGACTACTGAACTGGTTAATAAAGATAATGAAGATGAGGGAAAACGATTAGATGGCGTTAAATTTGGTGCATTGGCATCATCATTAGATGAATTGATTGATATTTTGGGTAATTTAGAAAGAGTTGGAAGCACACCTCTCCCAACCGCTTATAATGTCCATTTGTAAGTTTGATGCACTCATTAGAAAACATCTATTTATCACCATATAGAATAATCATAAATGCCTAAATTATTTGGGACTGGGTTAATATGCTAAACTTTTTCTCAACTTTTTTATGCATAAAACTTATGTGGTGATATATAGCAATATATTCTCTATCTTATTATTTACATAATATTTGTTATTTTTTTATAGGAAACAAGCCGTCGTGTTATACAGTAAGAATAAAATTTATACGTTATATTCCTTAAATTACATAAATATATTTCTTTAATTACCATTGTCTATTTCTATAGTGATTGCTCTTCCGTTCACCATAGTTGCTGACCTTGATTGGTTTACTATTCCTACTATGGTTCTAATAGCTTTTATTTTCTTTGGTATTTTGGCTGTCGGTATGTAAAATGATTGTTTACAATTTGTTAATTTTTAAATATATCTTTATAATGATTTTTATAATATTTTTACATATACTTTGTGTAATAATTTTGAATTTGAATAATAGGTTCTGAAATTGAAAACCCATTCGGTAAGCTGATTACATGTCCTGGTGAATTCCTTTTAAAAGATACGTGTTTTGATGTATTCTTTATTTTTGTTTAGGATATGATGAGAACGATCTTCCATTAGACGAATACTGTAAGGTAAAGGAAAAAAAAAAACCTTTTTCAATTGTTTAGATTATTTTATTATCGAATTAAAAAAAACAATTTTAAAATAAAATAGGATTTGGAGGCAGAAGTCAAATATTTGCAAGAACACCTTCCAAGTGATTTACATCAAAGTAAACAAATATATGATTTATAATTTGAAAATTTTTAGCGTTATTAAAAACGTAATCTTATATACATACATAGTTTTATTTAAGAAACTAAGAATTTTTTTTATATTTACTTGTTAAATAAAGCTTGAAATTTTATAGTACTGTATTTGTAAATTGCGAGAATTTTTAATTTAAGTTCACATGACTTTGAGAATATTTGACGTTGATAATAAACAAAAAGTTTTTGGATTATCAAAAAAAATTAGGTAACTTAATCGTTGTAAGTATTTAGTGCTGAATGAATACGATATTTTCCTTCAATTAGTCTTTAATCGTCAACTTTATCGTAATTGCCCGGGTAGCTCAATTGGTAGAGCGTCAGGCTTTTAACCTGAATGTCGAGGGTTCGAGCCCCTCCTCGGGCGTTGCGATTTTTTTGGAGTTTTTTTTTCGTATAGAAAATAAATCACATGATTAATTTTAAGCGATGATCAAAAGTAACGGAAGTCTATGGATCAAGCTAAGCCATTGGCTTATTTATTATGTGTATAGCGATAGTTGAATAATTAATAAATTAAATACGATTTCAAAAACCTATTATATACTTTTTATATACTTTTTATATACTTAATGAATTTTAATTCATTATAATGTACTTTAGGACAGATATTACATAGTACGTATTAAAACATTAGATAATTTTGAAATAAGTCTCAAGAGATATTGACTAATATCTTATTTAATATAGGACATTTGGTACGTGGATGATACACGTATCATTTCAAAAGAAAGTATCACCTTATGATTCATAGTACTGGATCAAAACTGGAAACTTTTATAGGACAACTTGCTTCATATTATCTAAGCCACGATTGCACTTAATAAATTTTGGAAGAATTTTTTTCCATTATTATTTGTAACTTTGAAAGAAAAAGGTTAAAATTTAAAGCGAAAAAAAATGCATGATAATAAGGGTGAAAATACAACTACAAACAGAATAATCGAAGATCAAAAAAAAATAAGCAACAACATTAATCAAATGTCTCAAGAAATCAGCAATGCTAATTCCTCTGAATTAAAAAAAACGAAATCAAGTAATCAACCATCATTAATAGATCATTCAACGATTGCAATTTCTGATAATTTAGAAAACGCTAGCAGTAACCTATCACCTACCAATTTTAACAATAATCTGTCATCCACTGGATTATTAAAACCAAAAACACAAGTGGAATATAAAGGTTACGGTGATCATGAGAAGGAACATGCATTGAAACGTGAACAGATAAAACTTGAAACTAATAATAATCGAGACCAACTTTTAGGAAATAGTGGCAACGTGAATATTGAGCATTCGCAGCAAAATCAACGTTCTATTTTTGTACCTCGACCACCATCACATCAACAACCATTATCTAACCAACAGCCGTCGTCTCCTCAACAATCATCATCTCCCCAACAACCGCCGTCTCTCCAACAACCATCATCTCACCAACAACCACCGTCTCGCCAACAACCACCGTCTCGCCAACAGCCACAGTCTCACCAACAACCACCGTCTCACCAACAACCATCATCTCAACAACAACCACTGTCTCATCAGCAGCAACCACTATCTCACCAACATCCATCATCTCATCAACAACAGCAGTCTCCTCAACAACTACCACCGTCTCTCCAACAACCACCACCTTCTCTCCAACAACCACTGTCTCTCCAACAACCACTGTCTCATCAACAACTTCTATCTCACCAACAACCATCTCCACAATTATTTTATCGGACACCACATCCACAACAGTTGCCTCATCGTAAACCACCTCCACAGCAATTACAACCACCCTTACAGCAACTATCTCATAGACAACCATCTTTGCAAATGGGACCACGAAATGATACAAATCCTACGCAGCAGCTACTAAAACCATTACAACCACAACAAAGACCACCAACAAATTCTAATGTTTATAAAGTGAATGAATCTGATCAATTGGTATTTCAAAAGAATAAGTCAAATTTACATCAGGAAAGTAAAAATGAAACGGCCTTTTCCACAATTGCTTTAGATGGATTAAAATCTGTAGAAAATTCTGACATCAAATTTGAAAATAACAAGAATCCTTTACAAAACCAGGGTAAATACAAATTTGTCTTTTGAAAGTTACTTCCGCTAATTACTTCCATTAATTATTTCCATTAACCATTTCTTTGTTAATTATTATCATTAATAATTTTTAGGTTGGACCAGTAGTAGTAACACTTCGGAGAATCCAAACATACGTCAACGTATTTCGCAACTTCCAATGGATACAAAAAATTCAAAAACTTCTGGTAATGAAAAAGAATTGTTGATTGGAGGACGGACCAGAACAAGCGACAAACATACACAATTTCAAAATCCGTTTTCAACGAGTCTTCACTGGACTTGGATTTTATTGATTTTCCTTGCATTAGGAGCTATCGCGTTTACTGTTTATCGACTGGTATATTTATTTTATTAGAAATTTATATTATTTATTTTCATTTCATTATCATTGCCATTTAATTACTATTAATCATAGGATTCAATTCATGTCGAAGAGAAAAAAGTTCACATTAAGGTTGGTTAAATTAACAAATAATTATATTGAAATTGTTAGAATTTAAATTGTTGGTATCATTAGATGCAACGTCCTTTCTTGGAAGTATTTACAAACTCAACGGTCACTTTAATGCAAGATCTTGACAAGATTAGTGATTTACCTGGTAATATATTATTGATTATAATCATTTTATGCACAATAACGAAAGTCTTACGCAAGTAGTGTTTAAAATTTAATGTTCTCAGTATTTTCAGAAAAACATTTAATAATTTTATGATGAATTGGGGTCTTTGCCTTGAAAATCAAGTTTGGATCATATGATTTACTATGTCATTTTCAAGGCAAAGACCCCAATTGTTAAAAAAAAGTTCTCTACTTGAAAACATTTAACAAATTTTTTTAATATTAAAATTTCATTTTTCTTATTTTGAGAACATTAAAGAATTCAAAAAATGTGGTTTTTTTTTTGAAATGTTGAATTTTAAACACTACTTACAAGCTTACGTTGAGCTTTTCGAAAAGTTTTCGGAAAGTTTTCGGAATATAATGACAATAACTTAACATATATATATATATATTTATATGTATTTAATAAGCATCAGATACAATTATGAAAGGAACAGTTTTGTATAAACGTTTAGCCAATATTCTCGAAACCAGTCCTGGTTTTAAAAATAATGGTGCAACCATCGCATCATATCTTCGTCATTATAGCACCCAAATAATGGAAGCCGGACAAGCATTTGAAGATATGTATCGTCAAGGTGACTTAGTATTTTGGATTTTAGATCGAGAAATAAATCAAATTCTCGAAAAATTAAAACCAAATATATTCGGACAAATATTCTTCAAAGATGAATCAGCATTCTTTAAAGAACGAATTAATGACATGATACAGGTTGTTGATGCATTTAAATCAAAGGTTACAGACGCTGTCAGAGCCGTTAGAGTTGCAGATTCGATTAGAGATCAGACAGAAAAAGGATTGTTTCGTGGAATTAAAATTGAGGCTGAAAAATTTGTAAAACTTGGAACACGTAATAATAATGAATATCGGTCAAAATCAAGTCCTCCGCCGTCGTTTCCAAACGAAGAATTAATTATCGATGTTGAAAATGCTAAAAGGCATTTAGAACAAGCTCAAGAAATTTTGAACATGCTATATAGATCGGGTTATGGGTTAAATAGGTTGATTATTATCTTGAATAATTATAGAAATAGGTTGAATGATGTTGATGCAGAACTTGACGACAAGATCACCATTACAAAAAAACAAATTGAGAAGTTAAGAAAACTTTTGGATAATTTAAAGGAATGCCATACAAAGTTTTTAAAACGAGATGAAATTGAAGATATTATTGATGTTACTCTTGATTCTCAGGATGAATTCGATGGTCATGTAAAAGTTAGTGAAAAAATTAGGGATAGTAATTTATAGATGTGAACAGATTAAACTATTCGCGAGAATTCATACATTGTCCTTTGAGTTCATACAAATAATGACGCAGACGTCTTATTGCTACGTTACAATGTTATGATACATTAGCAGATTAAATTTATTGTGGGTTCCAAACATTTCTAATTTTATAATTACAGTATTATGTTTGTGCATCGAATCTTATATTTATTATCGCATGAATTGATAAATATTTATTGTCGCAGCTGATATTTTTGATATGAATTTTTATGTTTTCCCCGTTTTTTTTTTTATTGTTGAGTTTGTGTTTAGGTTAGAATTGATAATGCAGGGCTTATATTTTAAATTGAGACAACTGCCAACTATGGATATAACGGACACCTTTACACCGGAATCACCAGTTTAACGGACCAAATTTGATGTACCAAATTTTCAATATCGATATATAATTTATAATAGTTATAACGGATTTAATAGTAAAAAAATCATTACGCATAACGGAACTCTTTTCCAGCCCATATACCGATTTTATTATAAAATTCTTATCTATGTAACGAATTCAATATAATGCGACAACTTGCAGCCAATAAGAATGCAAAAAAAATTTTTTGTTATTAATTTCGTTATATAGGTTATATAGGTATAACGAATATGCTATATAACAGAATTTTTTGGTCAGCCCAGATTTCCGTTATATCCATAGTTGACAGTAGAGATGCACCTTGCACGAAGTGATAAAACTATCGCACCCGCGATCTCGCGCGACTCTCGCAAGATAAACTATTCGATTAATTTTTAATGAAATTTTTAGCATATATTCTAAAATGAATTTTTATCACGAGACTCGCGAACTCGGCAGCATTGTCACACGTGCGCAAGGTACATCTCCAATCAAGACCTTAAATTTCAGCTTCAGCCGTTTTCAGCACATTTATTATCTCTCGATGCATTTGACGAGAATACTTGTTTTATCTAGCAAACACTTGTGATCGTATTTTATTTCTAGTTATTTTTGTGTAATGATTTTTTCACGTTTATATTTATGCGAAATGAGTGCTGCAGAGTGAAAACCTGTAACTGAATCTTTAAGTTTATCACTATAGTATATAATATGATAATCACTATAGTGATAAACTTAAAGATTCAGTTACTCTGCAACACTCAAATATGTGATGTAAATAATACAAAAATACACTCAGAAATGTATATAATTTTTTTGCCATAATGTTACCAATATGCTCAAATAAAATGCTACTACCTGTATTTGCTATAATACTGGTACCTTGTTTTGTTTTTGGGTTTTTTTAATGTACTTGAAAATTTGATTTATACTTGATATGTATTAGTTATTTGGTACCAATATAAAATGTTGAGCATTTTCCTAGTTATATATGTTAAGTTTGTCTAATGCCTAAATTGTACATATCAAAAATTATTGAAATGGCAGAAAAAGGCAACCTTACTTTATTTAAAATTATAAAAATATTGAAAATGATTTCGAAAATGATTCTGAAAATGATTTTGAAAATTCTGTTAGGTTAGATATTAATTTAGAAAATCTGCACTCTATTTCTATACAAAAGATGAATTTTACAAGACGTAAATCTTAGCAATGGAAAATAAAATAAAATATATAAAAAAAGTGGCAATTTTTTAAAGATTTACATTGGAAGATAAAGAGCAAAGTGGAAGTGTGATAATCTAGTGAAGTGGACAGGTTGTTAACTTTCAAGTAACAGGTCTAGAGTTCAAATCTTAGTGACAGCAAAAATTTGCAATTCTTTCTGTATTACAATTAACTGTCTTCTATGATTAGTTGAAATTAGATACCTGTAATCCATGTTATACCAGCATGACTAGAAGGTTTAAGCATTCATACAATGTTATATGAAGAAACACAAACTGGTATCAAGCAATATGAACCTATAATAAGTTCTTATATCATATAAATCACAGAAACCAGGTAGAAAGACAGAAGCTTATTTGGAAGACCTGAATAGATAGATAACCTGAACTTTTAATAGTACTACTATAAAGACTAGACTTATGAAATGGAGTCAAAATTTGTAAAGTTAAGCAAAGAGTCAGTTTTTGAAAAGAGATCAAATGGAACCAATCAGGTTATCAGAATTTCTAGATTTTGAAAAAAAAGATTATATGTCAGAGAATATGTAAACCAAAAGTATAATTATGATCTATTTTTTCAGATTATTTGGTTTGGAAGTTTAGTGAAACTTGGATTAAATATCAAAATAGTAGGGATATGTTATGAAATCAGTATCAGGATTGGGATAAACTTTACAAAAACATAATAGTTTAATAATATGTTCTGATTGTTAATATTAGTCTCAATCATAATGATATCAGATCATCTGTAAGAATGGAATATAGAAAATTCTGAAAAATTTAGTACAAGGTCAAAGGTTCTCTATATAAATAAACAACTTTAAAAACTTAGTGACTATAATATACTTTTACTAGCATTAGTCAAGGTTATTGGTAAACAGAGATAAATAGGTAGATACAGAAATTAAAGTGTTTAAATAGAGAACCTATAAGCAAGTTTCAGATATAGCAGCTAGCATAGAACCTTTAAACAGACTACTTAAATTAGACAATTACTAAAGTTGTATAAGCAATTAGTTGTATACTTTTTTTATAATTGTCTTCTGTAGTTTTAATATAACTATTAGCTAAATATACTATTAATAAAATTTTATGTTGCAAGTACTTATCTTAATATTTAAAAAAAAAAGATAAAAAGCAAAATTAAGTTATAAAATATATTTATTTAAATATAAACATTTTTGTTTCTAAAATTTATTATTGAAATAATTTAACTAATAATTTAGTATATACAGAATATATTTTAATAAAATGTTTGGCTAGTTAATATTTATATAATTTATATTATAAACTTATTATGAAAAAAAATTATTAATATTTAGTTGGTTCTTAAAAATAGATTATTTTGTTATATAATTATTTTTTTACTTTTGTTAAGATTGTTAATTACTAATAGTTACTGTCTTTATTGTATTTTAATTATAATTATATAACTTGTGCAAGGTGAGTATGCAACTAGCTACATATACAACTTTTAGTTATCTATTTAAGTAGTCTGTTTGCAGGTTCTATATTAGCTATCATACCTGTAATCTGCTAGAAAGTTATCTAATTAAACACTCTGATCCCTATATTATATCTGACAGATAGTGCACAAGTTCTTGTATATATAAATATTATCTAATCTAATCTTGGTCTTCTTTTCTATATATTTGTCAAGCTGTTATATATTTTAAAGTATATTATCTGATTATAAGGTCTAAAGACTTTACTGTTAACTAATCTACTCACTTTTTATAGAACATTAACAGAGATTACTTTTGTAAAGTTCATCTAGATTCTAGTATCAATTTCATAACATATCTTTAGTAGTTATAATATATGTTTGCTTTGTTATCAAACTCTTAATTCAGAAGATGTGATGACCTAGTGAAATGGATTGGTTGTCAACCTACAAGTGACAAGTCTAAAGTTTAAATTCTAGTAATGGTAAAATTTTGCAATTCTTTCTATATTATGGTTAACTGTCTTCTGTAATTAGTTAGGATTAGATACCTATAAACTGTGTTATACTAGTATAACTGAAAGGTCTAGGCACTTGTACAATGTTGTATGAAGGAACACAAACTAGTACTAGGCAGTATGAACCTAGAATAAGTTCTTAGGCCATGTTAATTACAAGAACCAGGTAGGAAGACAGAAGCCTACTTGGAAGACTCAAATAAAAAGATAACTCAAACTTTTAACAGTACTACTATAAAGACTAAACTTATGAAATAAAACTAGAACTTATAAAACTGAGCAAATGTGCCAGTCTTTGAGGAGAGACTGGATGAACCAACCAGGCCATTGGAATTTCTAGATTTCAGAGAAAAAGAGTACATGTCAGCAAACATGTAAACCAGAGATGTATGGTTATGATCTACCTTTCTAAACTATCTAAAATGGCAGCTTGGTGAAACTTGAATTGTATACTAAAGTAGTAATAATATGATGTAAAGTTAGTACTAGGGTTGGGATGAACTCTACAAGAGCATAGCAGTTTAATAATATGCTCTGATTGCTAATGTTGGTCTTAGCTATAGTGATACTAGGTTAGCTTTAAGAATAGAATATAGAAGATTCTAAAAGGTTTAGTACAAAATCAAAGGTTTCAAAAAACTACTTTAAAGACTTAGTAATCACAACATATTTTACCAACATTTCTAGGATTGTTAATAGGCAGAGGTAGGTAGGTAAATACAAAAACTAGAGTGATTAAATAGGAAACTTACAAGCAGGTTCCAGGTATGGCAGCTAGTATAGAACCTTTAGATGGACTACTTAAATTAGACAAT